>LPNX010517179.1:0-33192 GCA_001517045.1 Pseudotsuga menziesii
CATTTTGTTTTTAAAATTTTTAGAATTTCTTAATAATCCGTGTTAAGTAGAATATTCATGCTAAATTTGGGAGAATATGGGTCATACATGAATGACTTCTTCTTTTTTGGTTTCCTCGAATATATTAGATAGAAAACCTTTTGCAACATAGCATGTCAAAATTAATTTTTTTGCAATTTTTTTGGATTATTTCTTTTCAATATATCTCAATGTCTCACCGTTCTTAACATTTAATAAATTATGGATATTCATACATACATCATTATTTATGGCCAGTACCCATGTTCTACTTCTAATTGAGACAATGTTTTCTTTTGAATGTTTGACTACCAAAGTTTTAGAATAAGTAATGATAAAATTATAATTGAAGAAATAGTTTCCTCAATTAATCATGGTAAATGGGAGAATCATTTGTCATAGATGAGTGACTTTGGATACACACTTAATCTTGAAAATCAATATCTTAAATAACTTATTTGTAATTACTTTGAATCATTAGTAATCAAAGAACACAAGGACATACAAAGTTTGACTAAAATTCATTAAAAATGTGTTTCAACATCTATCTCTAATTCAATATATTCAAAATTCTTGTCATTTTCTCCTCTTGATGAAAGCAATGATCAAACATGGTGTTTTATAATATAAATCTTTTTAGTACTTTAGTCACCTCAAACATAGTATAGAGCATGTCTTAGAGTATTATAGTATAAAATTATGTGTGCAATTTCATTCAATTTGGATTATTCCCACATAATATATCTCGTTGTCTCAAAGATTTTAACATCTACAAAATTATTAATATTCATAGACTCATCAGGATTTATGTCCAACCCATCTAGTTCTAATTGAGATGTAATATTTCCTAGACTAGTTCTATTTGAGATGTAATATTTCCTTTTGAATGGTTGAATACTAAAGTTTTACTTGAAATAAATAAAAAATATTAATTGAGAAAATACTTCATTGGATTAATTATTCCAAATTTAATGGAATAGTTCTTTGAGTTGATTTTTCCAGATTTAATAGAATATGTATTTAGAGATTTACAAAAAAACTCAATGTGGATGAAGTCCTTGTAATAGAATATTTCCAAATTTAATGAAATATGTGTTACCAAAAATTAGTTTCAAAAACACGAGACTATGAAGTCCTTGTTGATTTTTCCTTTGGAATCCTCTTGTTGTATTGTTCTGAACACAACAATAGTCTATCACTATCACCTATTTTTTCAACAGTCTAAGCTACAAGCTACATACCATATTCATAAGGTGTACTTTCATCTATAACATAATGATGTTTTCCTTTCAAGTTTTCTCCCTTTTCTTCATACTTCATAACAGTCCAAGGTGATTCCCACTCCATCATAATACAATATTGATTCTTCCTTGTAGAAATGTCCATGTGCATTTCTTTTTCTCCCTTTATCTTCTTATTATATTCAACTGATAGTGTTATTTCATCAAGTAACTCATTAATGAGTTATTTCTGTTGTAATACTTCGAACCTTTATTCATTTGAGATATTTTATTCATTATAATTAACTTCATCAAGTTTTGAGACAATTTCAAAAGACTTCCCATCATCTGCAACAAAACCTGCAATCACAAACAAATCATTAGTCTAAAAAACATAAGACCTTTTGGTCTCATTCGGTCTCACCGTCATCTCTTCCATAAGTAGATTTTTACTCTTTACATAATCCATGAGACTCTCAATTTGTCTCTCCTTTTCTACTTCATCATTATCTCCAAGTAAAGGAACCTGTTCAGGTTCACAATATGAAACCTACATCTCAAATCCAGCATCTCTGAGTTCTTTTTTCAATCTAGCAAACATCTTTTGTTGTAGCTTCACCTATAGTGAATGCAATATTACCTCCCTCTCCATGACCCAACTATACCTATGGTCCTTTTCTTTAGTAGCTTATATATGATTCTCAAAGCACAAAATATCTCTTCTTAACTCTAGAAATTATCTGTTACATTATTCTCGACTTGTTTTCTTCTTTATTTTGCTTGTGGATTTTCTCTGAACCTCTACAATGACCTTTAGCAGTCATTATCCCTATCTCCTTCTCCTCTTTTGTGAACTTCATCATGTTAACTTGTGGAATGTAGCTAAGCCTTCACCTCAAAAAGTATCCATACTTGTTTTCTATACCTCAACAAGCTATCTCTCCTTGAGCTTGTCCTTTTGGTATCTTTGGTCATCTCAATAGAACCTTTTGAGCATCTCCTTTGCTCTTCTTGGCTTCTGTAGGTCCACTCCTCTTTTGAGAACACGCACTAGTCCTCTCTTATCCAACCTCTGTTGTATTTCTTAGGTTCTTCCACTGCTTCCTTTTCCTCAATAAATTCTCTATTCTTTGCTACTTATAATTCACATAACCAAAGTCAAAATATAAATATCAATCATTCCATACCTTCATATTGTTTCACTTGTATAGTTGGATGAAATCTCCATTGATATCTTCTAAAGATCTTCTTATCCATCAAGAACAAAATTGTTCTTGAGCACAACTCTCTCAGTTGTTCTATTGTAACATGCAATATATCATTAGTCATAAAACCATAGTTATCATAAAATGATAATCTCATACCTTCAAAGATCCTCTTCCTGATCTGATATTCCTTCTAATGGAAACATTTTCTCACTTTGTACATCAACTGTTCATCTACATTCTCCTATGGATAACATCAATTTAAACAACACATATTATGTCTACAATCAATTCTAAATATTTTCTCATGACTAACCCTCTCAATTACAATCGTTAGTCTTCCATTTAAAATGAATTTAAATCAGAAATTGGTTTACCTCTTATGCAGATTGTTTGTTTTTCTGCTTTGATACCAAACTGATGCCAAACCCTTCCTCTTTTGGGATTTTTCTAATTCTAAGATCAAACACCTGAACTTCAGAAATGGAGGGACTTTAAACCCTTCTAGATAGTGAAATAAATGTTTTAAACCTTCTTCCTCTCTTTAAATATTTGGTTTGCGCACTTCCTTCTGCCCTTTAAATATTTGGTTTTCACACTTTTCTTTCCGCACATGAATTTTTTATTTTTCCTCTCTTCTTCCACACTTCCACCTCCACAATTCAGAATGTAGAACTAGAAAAACCACTTCTTAAGTTTTTAGGGTTTGGAAACTCCACACTTTTGAAACCGCACTTCCACATTCGCACTTCCACATTCGCACTTCCGAAATATAGAACTAGAAACTTGGATTGTCAATTTTTGGAATTTGTCTTTCTACACTTCCTCGTCCTCTCTTCTTTTTCCTCCTGCACCTTTCAAGTTTAGAAATCAGAACTTGGAAAGTTGACTTTCAAAACTTTGATTTTCTCTACTTCCCAGCTTCCAACTTTCATACTTTTCTTTCCGCCTCAGATTGTGGAAGTCGAAACTTAGTCCCACTTAACTTTTAAAGTTTTGTTTCCCACACATTGAATTTTCCATGCTGTCGATTTACTTCATCTTCGCTCTCAACCATAGATCTGTCTCTCAGTGGGGTGTTTTACCAAAATCCTATCATCATCATGTGATAAGACCTTTGACATACCTATTTGTCCTTAATCCCAACACTTGGAGTGGAAACCCATGTTGATTGTCAATATTTCATAAAAAGACTCAGCACCATGCTTTCCCCTTTATCCTTGAGCAGTACCTTGCTCGTACCTTGCTATCCATAAGCGGTGTCACCGCTTATAGCCCTTTGTCCATAAGGGTTTCTTACCTAAACCGCTCTATCATAGAAGGAGAAAAGCGGTACCGTGGGTAAAATGGGAAAAAGAGAAAATTCTTGAGGCTTCTAGATCATGAACGTTGTGTCCTCCCTTATCCCTATCATTGTGGGTCAGTTGAGCTCAAGATCCATCATCCTAGGATATTAGAGGCCACCTCGTCCACAAATCTCTCAACCATTCCTATCCATTGAGCCTTATAAATACAAGCTCATGTCCATGGTTGAGGGGGGAACCATTGAAGTATTGTTATGTTGTTGAATTGACCACTTGTCCCAAGCCATTAGAGAGCATAGAGAGAAAAGTTGGAGCTCATGGGGATGAAATTTTTGGTTTCATGGAGATGCATGCCAACACTAAGGCTTAATTAGTTGTAAACTTATCCATTTTAATCTTAATGCCAAGCTGATTTCTATCCCACTTTACTGTTGTTGTTTTATTTTGCATGTAAATGTTGTTGGATTCATTAGTCACTGACATGGATTAATAGATTATGTTTTGGTAGCTTTGATTTGTTTGCATGTTTAATCTGATTACATGTACATAGGTTTACTATCGAAGCAGGCATTCCAGGTATATATGATATCCAGGGAGGGTCTTCATCCTTTGTCATTCATTTGTTCTGGATCTGAACTAGTCAGACTAGAGGAACAACTTTTGTCCGCATAAGGTGAAATATTCCTACCAACAAATCTAATGACTCTGCTAGGGAATGAATGTATGTATCAGTTGATTCGATCTTCCTCAGTTATTCAACTCTTTTCTGAATCCAAGCTCCTTCTCCAACTCTCTTCAGTCAGATCTGCTATCTGACTTAGTGGATTTTGGTTTGAAACTTCCAGATTTGTTTAGGTTTGAATTATTTTCTACCTTTTATACTCTTTCTCACTTTCAATATATCATTTTTTACCTTGATCTGGTCTTTTTATGACTTGATTTGTCGTTATCTATGTGTTTTGGCATTTTACAGGGAACTGCACTTATGCAATGGGCAAGAAGCGATGCCACCACTTGAACCTAGTGAGCAGCCCACGGTGCCGCCGCCTAAGTTCTATTGGTGTGGAACGGTGATGGGATAGAAACGCATTGTGAATACCCAAGAAGCACGGTTGCATGTAGGCTTCATTCCAAGACCTCCTTTTTCTCATTTTTTGTAAAAAAAATGAGTTGATTTGATTTCAGCCCTGTACTGTCAGGCTTGTGTGTCAGAATCTAATGCTTGTGGTTCAAAATTTTATGGTTAATGATTGGTTTGATTGGGAAATTCAAAATCTAGGTTAAACTTTTGCTTGTTCATTCACTTTGGTGTTTGTTGGTTGTAATTGCGAAAGGATTTATTGTTTTTTAAAAAGCTTACGGTGTTAATAATATCTCTTTTCATTTCTGTTATATAGACTAAAATAAGAACACTTGATTGGAATCTTAGTTTCATTTCTTGTTTGCATAGAAAACTTCTTTTTCTTCCTTTAAAAAGTAAATTTTTTGACTGATATTAGATTATCATCATTGAGCATTAAACATTGGATCTCTGATAGGATTTACAAGATTTCGGGCTCTTCATGTTCTTTCATCTCTTGTGCATTTAGTACTATCTTGTCAAAATAAAATAAAAAATGGTAGTTTTAAGTTAGATTTTCCTATGTTTAAAGAAAATTAAAAATAGAGAGCATTTACATGTAGTGTGCTTCTTGTTTTTCTTTTAGTAAAATATATTCTTCCCCTTCTCATTACTTTCAGAAAAGAGAAATAAGTTTGGAAAGTGTTGCTTGTCTTTGATTTTGTGTTCAAGACTATTGATTGGAAATATTTTTGGTTTTGAAACAAAATAAAATACTCTCTTTCCCTCCCGTAAGTAGGCATACTCAACGGTAAAGTGAAATATTTTGCATAAGCATACTGCATGGGTTTACTTTTTCTGTCAAAACATCATGCATTCACCTAACCATCCACTTTAAAATTAATGGTAGTTATAGGTTAAAATTTACGTAGAAATTGGAGTGATAGGTTAGAGATGTGTTCAGGCGTCATTAAGCATAGGATCTGTCATTATTTGTCTGCATTTTATCCTGGGACTCACGCTATTCTTCCACGTACCATCGTTATATCGAACAGCCTTTCATGTACCCTTGAGGTATATAGAAAGGTACTTCATGTACTCGATTATATATCAGAAGGCCCCTTGTGTATGGTTATGCATTAGATAGCACTACTACCGATTCAACCTCCCATGTACCTTAAGTATATTGGGAGACCCCACTAGGATACCTTATATATATAAGAAAATCACTTTGGTCATCTTGCTTGGAGCCATACACTGAAAACATCATTCAGGGAGATTACTACACATGTACCCTCAAGGTATATCATGAGTAGCACCTTCTTGACAATCCTGGCGAGAGACCTGAGTATTTCAACTCCTCCTATCATTTTAAGTGTGCTTGTTTTGACCTATAGCTTGTGTAGGGAAAAATTTTGGTGTGTTTTCTAGTTGTTCAAACAGTAGGTTAGATAGGAACTGTACAAACTGGCTGAGTTAAGATAGTCCATAAGAGTACGTGGGTTGCCACTCAATTTTATTCTTGGTTCAGGAGAAAATCCAATGGAAGCTATCGACCAAGGAGCTTCCACCACCTCCCAAGTGGGAGATAATGTGGTTGTAGAGAGTGGAAAACCATATTCTTCACACTCACCTCCCTTGGTCCAAAAACCTTCTCAGGGAAATAACTTGTTCCATTCTCCCACTGAAGGTCATGTTTATGATACTACCCATTCGGATTATGGTCCCAATGCTCCATTTTGGGATACCTCTATAGGACAGGCCATTGCCTCATTTGACACGCATTTAAACTCTTTTGAAGATGAAGATGAATGTAGGAAATACCGTGCTACCATTCTCTATGCACGGGATATTAACAAGCAAATAGATGAACTATTAGGCTCGACACCATCACGTTCCACATCTGTTCCTGTGGGATATCGTTCACTTGCCGATTCTATGAGACACATTGAACCGATTATAGATCGTGTAGTAACACCACACAACCCAGGTCAAATTACCAACCCCATCACTTCCCATGTTATGTATGTTCCAAATCCTCCTAGGTATTCTACACCTGGGGACCAACCTTCAATTCCCATTTCTTAAGTACCTTCTAGTGCTGAGGGGAAACCCTTGGCACAACCTACATTATTTGGCACCGGAATTGTACCTAGTCAAGGGAATAACTCTAATATAGAACCATCTACATTTTATGTCACTCCCACCCATACTAATGCGGTTAATACCCCATCCAGTTTAGGTCAGCCCTTGGGGGCACAACCTATAACCATTCAATTTTCTGGAGGTTATGGTTATCAAATACCTGTAGGTAAAATTAATCATCCACCCAATCCTACAGGGATGCCTTATGCTAGAATTCCATACCCTAGTAATACATTTATGCCATGGGGGCACCCAACTAGTCTTACATGCCAGCTATGGGGGGGATACCTATACATACTGTAGGAGGTTCCAGAGGACCCCCTTACAGAGGTCCTTCCCTTGGGGGGCCTAATGGTTTTGGAGGATCTGGAAACTTTCCTCTTTATGGTCCTAATGGTCCTGGAGGGTCTGGTGGCCCTCTTCTTAGTGATTCTGGAGGCTCTTGAGGTTTACCTCCTAGTGGCCCTAGAGGGTCTGGTGGTCCTGGAGGCTCTGGCGGTCCTTCCCCTAGAGGCCCTAGTGCTCCTAGTGGTCCTGATCCCATAAATAAACCCCCTGTGGGAATATTTTCCATAATTTCTTCTTCACAACAACTTGTCTTTCAGTCCACTTATGGTCCTACTGGTAATTATATGCCATATTAATATTACCAGTATGTACAACCCAACTGTCACTTACCTTTCCTATAAACTTTAGACTTACCAGATTTGTCCAAGTTGATTAATGACCCCATTCGACACAATCCCTCATGGCCTCTTATTCCAGAAAAGTTACCATCAGACATCCCAAAATTCTATGGGAAGCAGGGAGATGACCCAAAGAACACCATGTTATGACATTCCATTTGTGGTGTTCTTCAAACTCCCTCATGGATGATTCAGTTTAGTTACAAATTTTTCAGTGAACATTGAACGATACAGCCATGAAGTCGTACATTGAACTCCCACAACATTCGTTTATGGAATTTGACTCATTGGCAACCGTGTTTCTTACACACTTTTAGCTCCCTATTTGTTATGAAATGGGTACTGATATCTTAACTTCTCTGTGATAGAACACCTCCACCCACATATTCGATCATATCCATGAGTGGAGAAGGAAGAGAAGGCTTATTAAGGCCCCTATTCCAGATCAATTATTAGCTGATTGGTTTACCAAGTCTTTGTTGCCTCCTATTGCCCGAGATGTGGCCATGGGTAGTGCTGTTACTAAAGCACAGTCTATTAGTCAGGATCAGTACCTAGACTTGGTTTATTCATAGTCTGGAACTCTTTATGACCTGATTCCTCAAGCTCCTCACCCCAACATCGATCCTGCCAAGCCACTAGTGGAAGTACCTGTTTATAGGATTGTTGGTTCAATCTGGTCCCCGTCAATAGCGAAACCTGCCAAGCAACCCCAAACTACCACCCGTGCTACTTCGACTCATAAGTTTCCCATTGATTTCAATTCTATTCAAAGTACTCAAACCTTAGGAAATAATAAAAAGAAGGGTAAAAATAGAAATAAAAAACCCGAAAACCAATAAGAGAATCCAAGACCAACCAATAGTGATAACGATAAAGGGAAAAGAAAGGAAAAATATCCCGGTTTTCTATGTGGAGGTGACCATTTCTCAAAGGAGTGTCCTCGTTAGGACAAAATCTCCCAAATTTTGAAATCAAATCCTGCACCCGCAGTACTCATGGATCCTTTTCCTTCTCAGCAACAATTTATAGACCACATGTCTAATCAGGGTAACTCTAGTTCATCAGAGGAAATTCGTATGATGTCCTTGAATACCATTAATCTAGAAAATTGAAGTCAAAATTATGACAAACCTACAGAGAAGAAAGAAGATAATTTTTCTTTAGGGAAATATCCCTCTACTAGTTCTCCTACATCCTCGTCTATTGTCCCCTTATCTATCGAGAAGCTTAATCTTGACATGATTTTGCGTCCACCTAATATTACTCTTCGGAAGGCTGTCTTTAATCCCAATGCCCGAGATGATCAATTTTATAATGTAGTTGAAGATCTCGCTCAGGCACCTTATGCAATGTCTACCTTATAGGTACTCCAAAGTTTCCCTACATAGTTTCCCTACATAGGTTAAAAACTTATTGATAGCATTAGGAGCTTTAGACTCGAATAATAATAACTTGATTCATTTCAATGTTGAGAACTATAAGTCTAGGTTACCTCAAAAACTTTCTTTTCAGATCATTATGAAAGTAGTGGGAAAGAAAGTTTTTCGAATAGTACTAGAAGAAGGAGCTTCAACCTTAGTTTTTTCTCTATCTTGCTGGAAGGCCCTCGACTCTCCTGAGCTTGTAACATCACCTACGACCCTTAAGGCCTTTGACAAATGGGGTTTCCAACCCCATGGTCTCATATCATCCCTAGAGGTTGAACTGGGGGGAAAATCCATTTCCATTCAAGTAGAAGTGGTAGATGCCCCCTTAGATTACAACCTCCTTCTAGGAAGAAATTGGTTCTATGCCATGACTGTTGTCACCTCAACAGTATTCTGAACAGTCCAATTTCTGCATCTAGGTATAATTGTTACCATTAACCAGCTTGATTTCTATACGCCGAATGTTACTACCTCGATGGCTAATAACATCCCCATGTTAGGCCAGCCCCCTACTCCTTACCAAATGATTGGGGTGGGAATGTTGAAGGACTCATCCCTTATGGGGATTTTTCCATCCACTCCTCCTAGCACAGATACCGTGACAGTCAATATGATCGCCTCATTTGATTATGAGCCTAAGTGTAAACAAGTTGTTGAGTCCACCTCATTGAGTCCACACGAAGCAATGTATGACACCATTCAAACATTTTCCGATGATCACATTGATGACCTTCATCTAGTGGCTTTGGATCCTTACCATTTATCATACTATTTAGAACCTTCTCTTCCCATTCTAGATTATCTCTCTGAGACTTTCCTTTTCGATAAGTCCATTATGGAGATCATGAATACAGATGAGTCCATTTGGGAGGATCACCATCATAGATCCATGTTCCTCCCCAACACCAGTTCGGTTAGCCATGATTATGCATCCTTGTTTCCTACTGATATTGTCAACATACCCCAAATTCCCATATTGCTGCAAGATATAGATTCTGAAGGAAACCTTTGCAACATTACTCAGACTAATCTGATTGACATATCAGCCAAGCCTGATACTATCGAGCATGTTCATGTTGGGAAGAACTACTTAGAAGATGAATCTGAAGCATACAAAGCACTTTTCAAAGAATTCCATAATATTTTTTCCTGGTCCTATGAAGAGATGTCGGAGATTGACCCATCCATTGTGGTCCATGATATTAAAACCTATCCCATGGCTAAACCTGTTAGGTAAAAACTAAGGAAAGTCCATCCTCAGAAAGCCGCAACTATTAAAGCTGAAATTGAGAAACTTATCAAAGATGGGTTTATTTATCCCATACCCCTAATGGAATGGGTATCGAATGTTGTCCCTGTCAATAAAAAGGAGGGCACCATTAGAGTCTCTATCAACTTTAGGGATTTGAATAAATCTTGTCCTAAGGACAATTTTCCTAGTCTGCATATCAATTAGATTATCGATAATTGTGCTAGAAGTGTCATCTTTTCATTTATGGATGGCTTCTCTAGCTATAATCAGATTGAGATATTACCCTCTGATTAGCATAAGATGGGATTCATTTTCCCATGGGGAACCTTTGCATATAATAAGTTACCTTTTTCCTTGAAAAATGTTGGAGCCACGTTCCAGTGCACAATGTCCTATGTGTTTCATGATATTAAACATATTGTTGAACCATACCTTGAGGACCTCCCTGCTCATTCACAACAATGGGAGGACCATCCTGGTCATCTTAGAGATATATTCTTGATATGTCCTCATTATAATATACATCTCAATCTACATAAATGTGATTTTTTGCATTGAGATGGGACATCTGCTAGGTTTTGTGGTATCCAAAGATGGAATCTAGATTGATCCTTTGAAAATTTCCACCATTTTAGCTCTACCAACCCCAACTAATCTCCTTAAACTCCAAAGTTTGCAAGGGAAGGAAAACTTTCTCCACCATTTCATGTGCAATTTCGCAGAGAAAACGCATGGTTATATATGTCTCCTTAAGAAGAACACCCCATTTTTCTGGGATGACTAGGCCCAACACGCCTTTGATAATATTAATCACGCTCTTACTCATTCACTCATGATACACCCCCCATATTATTCAAAGGAATTTCTTCTGTATATTTCTTCATCTGCTACTACCATCGCTACGGGTTTAATGCAAAAAATCTCCACGATGAGGAGCGCGTGATTTATTATGCCAGTAAGAATTTTATGGATTCCAAAACTTGCTATTCATGTGTGGAAAAGTTAGCATTAGCCATGGTCATTGCTGTACAAAAGTTTTGTCACTACATTCTGCTCTGCCCTACCACTGTATTGTCAGAACATAACCCTATGTATTACATCCTAACTCGTCTAGTGCTTGGGGGCAAGTACTCCCGATGGACAGCCATACTACAGGAGTTTGATCTTGAATTTGCCAAAGCCACATCAAATAAATACTTCGTATTTGCTGAGATCATGTGTGATATTCCTTGTGCTTCGACAGAATTTGAGTCCAATGATTCATTCCCAGATGAATTCTTGTTCCTAATTAGCACTACCGACCCTTGGTATGGATATTTGCGTATTTATCTCCAAACAAAACAATTTCAACCGCATTTATCCCATGACGATCACCACCGTATCCGTCACCACGTGAAATACTATGTCATCCTGAATGATACATTGTACAGAAATGGGATTGATTCTATTCTCCGGTGATGCCTCACCCATGAGGAGGCTGAACATGTGTTGAATGATTGCCACTCTCAATCATGTGGTGGTCATTTATCTGGGATGGCTACAGACTAGAAAATCCTTTGCACTGGCTATTTCTAGGCTTCTGTCTTCAAAGACTGTCATGACGCTGTTAAGAAATTCCCACCTTGTCAACACTTTTATCCTAAAAACTGCACCCATCCTGCTCCACTACACCCCGTCACTTCCATTGGCCCATTCGACGAATGGGGGATCGAATTCATGCATTGTAATCCTACCTCAGCTAGGGGGCATGGTTACATCATCATATCCATTGATTATTTCACAAAATGGGATAAGGCTATGCCTACATATGCGGAAGATGGTAAGATTGTAGCTCTCTTCTTGTTCAATCATATCATAGCTATATTTGGAGTCCCACAGTCCATCGTTACTTATCACATATCGTATTTCTATCATCAAATGATGGAGGAACTGAGTGCCAAGCTAGTTTTTTTCCATGAAAACTCTACGCCATATTATCCACAAGCTAATGCTTAGGTAGAGGCCATTAACAAAGTTTTAAAAACTATGCTTCATCGGATGGTTGGGCATCATAAATCCAATTGGCACCACATTCGTTTCTCCGCTCTTTGGGCTTATAGGACTTTGGTGAAAACATCCATTGGTTTCACGTCATTCTAGCTTGTCTATGGACTCGAAGTTGTCTTACTGATTCAATGTCAAATTCCATATTTACAACTTGTTGTCAAACTTCTCCAAGACACTTACGTAGAGGAAGAAATATTTTTGTACTTGAATAACCTTGACGAGACTCAGAGAGATGCTGCCTTGGCTAATGAGGCACATAAGAAATGTGTCAAGGTGTAGTATGATAAATCTTTCCAACCTCGTGTCTTTAATGAGGGTGACCTAGTTTTGACTTATGATCAGAGATATGATAAACTAGGGAAGGGTAAGTTTGAGTCGATGTGGTATGGACCTTTAGTCATTTCTAATGTGTTAGAGAAAGGATCTTACGATCTTGTTGATTATGATGGAATCCCTTTGGGACAACCTCGTAGTGGGTTGTACCTGAAAAGGTACTATGCCTAGGTCTTTCTTGGATTGTATCTTGTATATATGTATATTTCTTGGCTTTCAGTGTGCTTTTAGTATTTTCAATATGGTTTTGAATTTAATGTCCACATCTGTTTATACCATGTTTTGGTCATGCAAATGGATTTCTACGGCTTTGCTGATGGTGATTGCCGCCACACCTTGAATCTTGCCTCAGCTGCTTGGGTCCTCTATTCCCCAGCTGAATATTTGGTCAGCTCAAAAGCGGTTTGTATAGATCTCGCTACTAGTAACATCACCGAGTATGAAGAAATAATCGGTCTCTTGACTGAAGCTACCTCCTAAGATTTCTGCAATCTGGTAGTATTGATGGACTTGCAACTCATGGTTTTCAATTTAAATTGTATTTAAACCATTAGAAACCATGTGCTTCTCCACCTCTTTCAGAGAGTATGTTTGCTCGAAAGATCATCTGAAACCATCACTTATAGGAATATCCCTAGGGAACAAAATGTAGTTACTGACTCATTATCTAATTACATCCTAGATTGGCATATTTCCCATTCATGATATTGAAATCAAACATGGTCCATTATAAATAAACATATAAAGACACATAAAACTCATATAAAATGCATTTACCATTTGAGACATATAAACACTCGGTAAAGTCTGTATATATATATATATATGAAAAAGTTTACAAAAAGTATGTCTCGAGACATCATCTAAAGCACATAGGATTTCAAGAAAAATCACTATACAAAATCCTGAAGCTGTCAGCTTTCAGTACATATCTCATATGCTAGTGATGCTCATGGTAGCACATCACTTCCTGAGCTACTCTATGCAGCAACCTACTAAATCAACTTGGTACTCCCACTGTAGGTCTCGAATACCTCATCGGGAGGTCATCAATGGAAGCATCTGGGATATCCAAGTTCAACCTCTCCAAGTTTTCCCCTAACTCCTTGATGATATCATTTCCCTGTGGTACAAAGAGGGCTCCACCTTGCCTATCCAATGGAGATGCTCCTCCAGGTCACACTGCTCCAACATCTGCATGAGAATATATAGGTCTCATCATTTAACATAAAAAGTATAAAACATTAAATAAATAAAAAACATTTTATCCATTTTAGGGTTTCTTGGTTCTTACCAATGTCACCCCACTGTCCACCAGGTGGGAATGGTAGGTCAAGATCTTTGGTGAAGTCCATAACTATATCAACATAATCATCAACCATGAGGATTTGATCTTGTATCCATCTAAAGAACAGGTCACTGAACTTCACCTTCCCTCTAGTAACCTGCTCCTGTACAAGCCATGATCTGGACCCACCTCAGCATACAGGGGTCCTGTGCTCTCAGACTTCTGAAGACCACCTGAGGTCTCATCTATGGAACCCGCTCAAAGAAGAAGCAGGCTAAAATGGAGCCAAATCAAAATTCCTTTATCTCTCCCTGCCAACACTTAGTCAGCTGATCTTTAAATATTAGAAGCATGGATTCCGCCCAGTTGAATACTGTGGGTACCATGGCCTCTATGGCATATAACATGTGTACCCTAGAATCCTAGTGCACACCCTAACTCCAAGTCACCCTCTGCATAGTAAATAAGATGATCCATAGGGGCCCATCTGTCACTGCTCTGATTGGGGTCTTCTTCCCTAATGTGCTCATCCTTGGAGCACAGTGACAGTCTATCAGCTCTCAAGTGGTAATATCCCCTCCATAGGAACTTGTTAGTGAGATGGGGGCACCCCACCTCTAGAGATCAATCAGGAAGTAGATATCCTCTACCTCCACTGTTAGGATATGGTCCCCAACCTCGAAGTACTGCTACTCCGGATTCTACATCTGTAGTATTTGCTTTAATAACCTCTCGTGTGACACCATGATTGGGGTCCAAAAGAATTTTGGGAGCCCACAGTCCCGTAATGTGGTAATACAACCTGCATTCCTTTCAGCAAAAGCATCATCATTGTCATGTTGCCTTTCTTTCCATATCACCATGTTTGAGCAACAAAAACCTACCAAAAACAATCATAGCACCCTTTAGAATCATCTCTAATCATTTAAAATCAAAATAATGACTTATTATTACTTGTGATATTAGTTTGAAATATCCATGACTGGTACCACCTGTGCACTGTTGGAGACAGGCGGTGGCACCACATGTCATCTATGTTTTAGGCGCGGTTCTCGAGAGGTACCACATATCCCGTAAGGGGTATGCATGGTACCCATTTTCAAGGTTTTAGGGATTTCCATACAAGCCCAAAACCCCATCAAAACTCAAAATAAATGCTATGAAAAGAAAGAGTAAGTTTTTAGCTATTACATGCAACTGACGGTGCTCAAATTTGACGGTGGGAACTCCTGGTAGCAACTGCTAAAGATATGGCTAGGAAAGTGCTCCAAATGCTCTCCACTGTGAGTAAATAGTCAAATGATTTGATTTTTTACTATTTACATGACTTATATAGACATTTTTGGGTCTAATATACTATATTTTTGATGTAGAATTACTTTTTACTCTAGATTGATCAGTTGTAACCCCTTAATGCTAGTTATGAACGCATTTAACACCTGTTTCTGAGTGGATTGTAGGATAAGAGAAACTATAGTAAGAAGCTTTCGAAGTTTGTTTATGGCTTTTTCACACTTCCATAAAATGAAAAAGGTCAATGAGAATTTGTTACAAGACTTTGGTCATGCTCCTTAAACCCAGTAACAAATGTCCGCGTCCATTTCTTATTCTTTCCAGGCTCGTAAAAAATTGATACTATTTAAAGGAACGTCATGGAGTCTTCTTTTCACCTCTTTTTCAGGCTCCTTAAACATGAAAAGATTGTCGAGTCCATTTCAGATTCTTTCCAGGCTCATAAAAGGTGACATTGTGTAAAGAAACCTCATGGAGTCCTCTTTAAACTCTTTTTAGGCTCCCTAAATACGAAAAGATTATCGAGTGATCTTGTCTTCTTCATGCTCGTTAAAGAATTTGAAGAGTCGTCCGTTCGATGATAGGTTATCTCTTTTTTGGTTTGGATAGAACTATTTACAAAAAAGGAACACTCTAACCAATCATGACTGGAAGAGTTCTCTAAGGTATGATTTTATACTTTTTTGGGCCTTAGAGACTAAATCATATGAAAAAGGACCCCTTTGGAGTCTTCTTCTGTAATTGTTTAGACTTTGTAAACATGAACGATATCGATTTTTTTTCATTGGACTCATTAAATTAAACATTGAGAGACCCATTTTGGGAACTAACACCTCCTCTCTCAGGTTCATAAAACATATGAGTCTAGACTTGTCTTCTGACAAGCTATATCGAGTGTTTGTTACCGTCATTGAACTCGTAATACTGAAAAGAGACACTTATCGATCATGATGGGGGAAATGGGAAGGGAATCATTTTTGCAAATAAATGGCAGTAGTTTGTTATTACCTTTGAACATTACACTTGTCTGCACATCATGTCAGTCAATTGGGTATTCAGCTGATCTCCATGATGATCCACTTTCATGAGTCATTCCACTCCTTTCAGTCTTTCAAAAGAATTCATTATCCACTGTAGCATTGTGTGTTTGTCCCGTCCAGTCATGCTGCCAAGTCCTTTTCCATGCCACCTAATGTTCAAAGGGTATTTGAAGAAGTTGACCTCTGTAGTCAACATAGTCTTTGTGTCAGTACTTTTGAATCAGTCCTATGGTTACTACATTCACATCATTCCAGAACTATGTTCCGAGTTTTTTGTCGTTGATGTGGGACTCATCATGGCCCTCCTTGGATGACACTATTCCCATTGACATCAGCTCATTATCTGGGAAATGGTCTCAGAAACAAAAACTTAGTACCTTGAGATCTGTATTCCTTAATGACAGATTCTATTGCTATCGACATAGGCTCACATCATTGACCTTTGATCGATAGAATCAACTAGGTGTTCGACATCAGGACATGTATTCATACTCAGTAGATTGTACTAGGGTACCTTGGTAATCATTGATATTAATGGTGATATCTCTCGCACTTGTTAATGGTTCACATCATTGATCGGTAATCTAGTGGTTTCTACCATGTTCGACTTCAGATCATATCACATGGATAGAATTGTACTTTGTGGAAGACGAGACGAATACCTTGGGTAGTTGGTTAAAGCACTCATTTATTTTTCCCCGGGCTACGATGGAGTTTTGTATATATATAATGGACCCACATTTGTATGTTCATGGCTATGCTCAAATTTGCATCTATATGACATAGATCTACATTGTATTTCTGGTAGCTATGTCCATGTTTGAGTCCTCTATCACATGGATCTATGCTGTATTCTAGTAGCCATGCTTGTTTAGTCCTTCCATGGATATGCCTTGTATTGGTATGTAGCCATGAGTTGGTTACTTGTGTCTATGAGTCAAAAATATTGATGTACTACAGATTCCTACTTGACTACATGCTTCGATCAAGCCGACATTTTCACCTCATAGAAATGACTTGTTCTCTCAAAGCTCTCATTTATCGTATCCCTCTAAGACTCATGCTTTAGGGGGCATCTTGTTATACCAAAATACTATCATCATCATGTGATAAGACCTTTGACATACCTATTTGTCCTTAATCCCAGCACTTGGAGTGGAAACCCATGTTGATTGTCAATATTTCATAAAAAGACTCAGCACTGTGCTTTCCCCTTTATCCATGAGTAGTACCTTGCTTGCACTGCCTAAACCTTGCTATCCATAAGCGATTCCACCGCTTATAGCCCTTGGTCCATAATCATTTCTTACCTGAACTGCTTTGTCATAGAAGGAGAAAAGCAGTACCCTAGGTAAAATGAGAAAAAGAGAAGATTCTTGAGGCTTCTAGATCATGAGCCTCGTGTCCTTCCTTATCCCTATCATTATGGGTAATTTGAGCTCGATATCCCTCATCCTAGGATCTTAGAGGCCACCTCATCCACAAATATTTCAACCATTCCTATCCATTGAGCCTTATAACTACAAGCTCATGTCCATGGTTGAGGGGGGAACCATTGAAGTATTGTCATGTTGTTGGATTGACCACTTGGACCAAGCCATTATAGAGCATAGAGAGAAAAGTTGGAGCTTATGGGGATGAAATTTTTGGTTTCATGGAGATGCATGTCAACACCAAGGCTTAATTGGTTGTAAACTTCTCCATTTTAATCTTAATGCAAACCTAATTTCCGTCCCACTTTACTATTGTTGTTTGATTTCGCATGTAAATGTTGTTGGATTATTTAGTCATTGACATGGATTAATAGATTATGTTCTGGTAGCTTTGATGTGTTTGCATGTTTAATTTTATTACAGGTACATAGGTTTACTATCGAAGCAGGAATTCCAGGTCTCTATGATATCCAGGGAGGGACTTCATCCTTTGTCGTTCATTTTTTCTGGATCTGAGCCATTTAGACCAGAGGAATAACTTCTATCTGCAGAAGGTGAAATATTCCTGCTAACATGGGGATCTTGGTCTAAATCAGGCATATATGTCTTCTCTCTATGGAAATGAACTTCAACTGTCGATATTTTGTCAAGATCGATTCCCCACCATCCGATCTAAGTTTTCTCGCCAATTGGTTAAGCAAGGTTTAACTTGGCACATCTTTACAGAATCGACTTTCAGCTATGGATTTCTCCTTCCATGATTTCGTTTGATCATTCAATCCATGCAGAGACTTGAATATCCATCTCCATCAATCCTTACGGTGATTGATCTCTGTAGACCCCGAAACTAAAACAACTCTGTACCATCATTAATCATTCATGATAATATGAAGCATATTATTCATTTAACTATCCCCTTCAATTCGGATTAGATATTTGATCAATCGAATTCTATTTCCTCCCTCTCAAAATCCCTAATTCACACACATGCTTTCAATAATTTAGATAGATTTAACAAACATTTATTTCCTGAAATCACACATTCAAACAGAGATGCATTTACACACGGATTTCATTGAAATAGGCTTTTTTCATTCACACAATAAAAATATACATTCAAACTTATCTCAGAACCCGCGTTGAAATCTTATAGGCCTGATACAACTTTGTTTGGCCTTGTTCAGCCATATTTACTCTGTTCCAGCTATTTTTCTTACCTCTATCTATTCTTCTCTTTTACCCTGTCTACTACTATATATGCCTACATGCTTACATATATACATAATTGGATTCATGAACCATTCTGGTTCAGATACTCACAATAAGCTAACAATCTAAATCTTATCCTATGATTAGCTTCCCTTAATTAAGGGATTTGTTCATGACTCATTACTTAATCCAATGACTCACTCAATTAACTCATAATCCTCTAGAATCAAATAAAACATAGGTTTAATTACAATGTTATTGTTCAAATACCATCAATTCAGAAGTTAAGACCCATTCTAGGCCTAATCAAACATTTAGTTTGGAATTCAAATGGAAAGCAGGATGCTTCTGCATCAAAAGGGTTATAAGGGAAAGGGGGTTGGGAATGTTGGAGGAGGAAGAAGGAGAGGGGGAGAAGGAAGGTGGAAGGGGATGAGGGAAGGATAGGAATATTTAGAGGAGGAGGGGGAATAAGGAGAGGGTAAGTGGTAGGGGGAGGTGCATGAGGAGAAGGAGATGGTGGACAGGGAGGGGAGGGTGGGAGGAGGATGGGGAACATGGGGAGAAGGGGATGGGTAGGTGTAGGAGGAGGAACATGATAAGGATGAGGAAATGGGGTGGGGGAATGGATGGGGGGAGGAGGTAGCAGGGAAGGGAGGAGGGATGAGTAGATAGAGAGGGAGTGGAGGAGGGGGAATAGGAGGACAAGGAAGTGGTGGAGGGAGGAAGAGAGGGAGGATTTTTGGAGAAGAAAGAGGAGTATATGGAGTGTGGCGGGATGGGGATGGAGAGCAAGGATAGGGGAGGGGGAGGAAAACATGAGGAAAGGGGGAGAATGATGGGTAGGAGTAGGAGGGTTGGGAATAAGGGAGGAAGATGGGAGGAGAGGTGAGTATGCATAGGGACATTAGGGAAATGGGGTTCATATGGGAGAAGGGGATGGGGAGGAAGAGTGGGAGTGGAGGAAATGGAAGAGACATGTTGATTTTTTCTCATATAGCATTATAAATACAGTTTTGAAATTTTAATAATTACTTTCTAATTATTTTTGAACATAATTTATTCCCACTAATATCATTAAATAATAATACACTAAAATTTCAACTTTAAATTACAATATAAACAAAGCATCATCGAAGGACATCCATGCAAAATTGACACACAAAATTTTACCCTCGGAAAGCCAAATTTTGGAGGAAACCCAACAATTTTTTTAGAAAAGAATTTAATCCAAAGTTACAAGTATATCTCCATGAAGATAAAATCTAGCACATAGAAATGTGTTCCCTTCTTCATAGGAAATGCTAGACAATATATCAAACCTCTAGGGAGAGATAAAAAAACTCCAAAATTTATCCTTATGCATTTTTCTCTACCCACTTGAAAAGTGCACACAAGTGGAGAAAAGGGAGAGAGAGGAGAGAGGAAGGGGAGGGTGGGAGGAGGAGTAGGATGAGGGGGAGGAGAAAAGTGGAAGGCTAGGATGTAGAAGAGGGAGAGTGGGAGGGGGGAGAAGGGTTGAGGAGTGAAGGAGGAGAAGGATTTTTGAAGATTGTGTAATATTGGAATATATTCTTATTGTAATTTTATTATATTCTTGTTATTCTTGTTTTAGGGGATGTTATCATTATATTTGGTCATGTAAAAGTTTTTTAAGAATCGATGTAAAATTTTTGTTGTAAGTAAATTAAATAGTACCAGAAACAATTATTATACAAATTTTATTTTGAGTCTCCCTAGAGAAGTCATCCTTGTAAGAAAGAGAAGCCTTTCGAGTTGGGGTAAAAGGTTACTCACACATTGAGTATAAATATAGAGAGACTCCTCTCATTTGGACACACAATTTTTCTCAAGCAAGTCGATAAGAGAGAGAAGAAGAAGTTCATTGGGAAGAAGATGAAGTTGATCTTATATTTTGGGATTATCTTATCTTGGTTTGGCATTGCACTTTTTAATGGAATCTATACTAAAGATTTTGTTGGGTTTTCTCCCTTATGATTTCTAAGAAGACAAATATTTGTGTCTTTTGTGTTGATGTGCTTGTCTTTGTTTTAGTGATCCTATTGTTGATGTTTAAGAAAAATTGGAGATGGTTGAACTTTAAAAAAAAATTCAAACAATTTTACGACTTATGAATTTCATAAATTAGCCACATATGAATATTTATATCAAGCACATACAAATATTTATATCAAGCACATATGAATCTCATAAATAAATCAACCACATAAATCAGCTCCATAATAGCCATATAAATCAATCAACTATGAGAGACAAGATATACCTTGGGAAAACCCTTCAGACATGGACAATGAAAAACCCAACAATTCTTTGAGTATGATAGATAGATTTGTAGAGAATAGTTTACAACACATAATAATATTTCCTGATAAGATATATCACCTTAGTAGAAGAAAATATAGATCCAGTGTAACCTTGCAAAAACAAGTGTATTGAACAATCTGTATGCCTAGCATATTAATAACAAGACAAAAGCCCTAGAATGTAGAAGGTAGCACATACAAGGATCAATAAACACACTGAGAGAATCACATAGTGCATTCACAAGGAGGATATAACTAGAACTCCCTCCATGCAAACATCAAGACCCTTATTTTCCTCAATTAGCTTTAACTAAATTTTCATTGTCTTCAACTGAAATTGAGCTGAATTGAACTAAATGTTAACTGAATTGAACTGAGTGTTAACTTAATTGAACTTAATGTTAACTAACTTTAACTTAATTGAACTGAATATTAAATGAACGCAATATTTAATTGATTATTGATCACTTAGTTAACAGTCTAACCTAGGTGTCATAGTTGGTTTATGCTTAGTGTCGTCCATGTACAATTTCTATTATAAAGTTTGGCATGAACCTCTTTAGTTAACTGATGCATGCTGATCGAATAACATTAAGCTATTATTTTCTTATTTGATTACATTCATTAATAGTTCAATTGATTTTTTGACTGAGACATTCATATTTTTTTTGAATCTTTATAACTAGAGATCACTTAAACATTTTCATGGGAAATTCAAGTTCTCTTTCTCTATGCTTTATCTCATTATCATTAAGTAATTAATTAGTGCATGGTCCATAAGTGTTATATTTATCCATCTTATCATATGATACTCAGAAGAATTATTCCATACATACTAATGATCATATATATTACCTTGGGACATATAGTCCAATTCTAAAGTAATTCACTATAGGGGTAGCTAATCCCTAAAGGAGACTTATAAGATTCAATGGCCATGACTATAAATATATCACATAGTATAACCACCTCAACAAATGGAGGTCCATAGTATTGATACAACAAAATATCATATCCATAATTGAAGATCCATTCTCATAGGTTACCTTCTATGGGAATACTTTACTTGATATTACTCATAAGTATAGTCTTGATATTACTCACAAGACTCAGCTTGATATTATTAACAAGATCTACAATACAACATCACCACCTCAATCATATGAGGATACATAGGACTTGATATGACTCACAAGATTGACTTGATATTAGTCACAAATCTAGAGAATGACTCCTGATGTTGTATAATCAACACTCCCTCTCATTGAGGAATACATTTTATTATTTACCAATAATTTCCTACCATACCAATATTATCTCATTATTATCTCAACTTCATTACTGACATCGACTTGTTCACGAATTTGCAATATGCTCATCAGTAGATATGTATAGAAATTTTATTTTTACATGACCATGACATAGATGAAGTAAAACTTCATCTAAATCTTTTCTATCATAACACCTTATAACTGTAGGCTCAAGTCTTTCTCCCTAGTAGGTAACTTCCCAAGCTACACTACTCCTCAGTAGGTAATACTAATTGCAATATGCATATCTTATTTAAGGCTAAAAAAATAGGTGGATACCATGATAGGTCCACCATATATCAAATATAATAAATAGCATATTCGTATGTATCTAAAAAGGTACTCAAACATACGCGTATCCACAAGCCTAAAAATACAAAAGATCTTCTAGGAACCCTAAGACACTACCCAACTACTTAATCAAAGTATCATCATCTGGATCCAATACAGAATGAAGTTTCTATAAACTAGAAAATATGAATTTCATATCCATCATAAATGATACATTAAATGTTTAATTATCATGCAAAGAGAAAATATTATCTTTTATTTCAATTTTAAACATTTTTTACTTGAAGAATCTTCTACTATTTGTATAACTTCTTAGTGAGCTTGTCATTCTCTGTGATTTTATTCAAGGACTGATCTCTTTCATAATGATTTCATATCACAGTACCCAAAATATCCAACTATATGGATACATAACCTCTTTAAGAGGCTTTAACTATTCTCTAATAGTTCAGACTATAAGTCTCCTTGAGCATCCAATAGTCTCCGAGATTTTGACCATGTCTCTTCTCATTTATATTTTATGGACAATATTTCACATCCCGTGGCTTCCTGACTCATGTACCATGTCTAACTAATTTCATGGTTTTTAACTATTGTTTCCTGTGAAGATACATAAATACTCCCTCTTCAACTATAGGAATATTTTGTAATATACCAATATTGTTCTAGATAGAGGCTTAGTAAATATGCTGGCAATTTTTCTCATTTGTGGATATGTACAAGAGTTACACAACTCTTTTTTGCACAATGTTTGACATATAACTAACTAGGAACTTTGTAAAGTTTTATTTCTTTACAATATTCTCTATATGAGAAACATACTTGATGTGATCTTTATTGATCATTGTACTTTTTAGAATCCATATATTCATGAAACTTACGTTCACTGACAGAGACATGTCTGAATCCACATACTCTTGTACCAAGTAGGTAACAAAACACATGCTTTGTTGTACATGTATATGTATTTAATGTAAGCATATAATTGTTCCTAGAACCTAAATAGATATATATAGCATCTATGTAATACTACAAATACGAACAAGAATTAGATTTTTCTTTATGCTTGGGATAATGGGTTTATAATCGATTAATCTTAAATCCTTTTAGGAACTCTACTGAATATTTTGTCAATAGAAGAGAATATTATATAATGATTGTTACAGCTCTAAGCTTGAGAATCATCCAATATCATTACATATATATTCCTTATGAATATGAGTACCATACATGGTTTCTACATACTAGGAGGTTAATTTAATAGGTTCCACTAGTTTTTCAATGATCTACAAATCTAGTTTCTCCCTCTCAACATCTAGGATGTGGAAATCAAAAATTTGATTCCTCCATCATGGAGACTCATAATCCTATATATATAACACATATATGAATATAATTAATATAAATATATTACCTTCAGGATACTTACATTTCTCTAAATATAAATAGGGTTTCTGTTATCTCTTCATCCTAATAAACATAGGAACGTCTCGATCTACTCTCTTTCAAGATCATACATTCGAATGAATCCATGTCATTCTCTTCTTGTATTCTAGGGAATATGTTTTTCCCTGCAAGAAAAAGTATTCAAATGATTAATAACATTACATAATCAAAAAATGTAATCACATGAAAACTTTCAACATACAAGTAATGGTTCACACAGTTATGTACATATATTAAATCAATGTTTCAACATAAATCCATTCATATATTTATGTAATTTTTTGAAGCCCTTTATAAATCTGAAATTCATATTTATGAAATAAATATACAACCGCATATTCATATCTCATAAGTCAAGCATGTATCCCTCTATCTGATATATTATGGCCAATCATGTAGTCCTATGTTGACAATTTATGAAGAAAACATGCAACCCTATATATCATGTCTTATGAAGGAATATTTCCACCTTATATCAATACTATATAAGTATATATCAGTCTGACATAATCTTATATCATTCCTATATCATATCACATAATATGGACTCATGAGATTGGTAACATGCCAATAAAGATAGAAAACAATGTATATGCTCAACACAATTACAAGTCAAGGAATACATATATCTATATTAATGAAACATATTAAGAAAAAAAATTATATCTGATTTATAACAAAATATAACAATTAAACTATAAATTACTCATCTTTATTGTTTTGTGTGGGTTCCCTTTTGATTTCTGCACCCTTGCAAACACAGTTGGAGTCCTTTATTCACTTCAACTTTAAACACTGCAAAAACTTACTGCATGCACTAAAATGTGAGTCTTTGCATGGGAATAAGGATCCCATGACACCAAGAGAGAATGATCTTTTCCGCTAAAGTAAATATTCATTTCTATCAACCTCTTCCTCAGATGATTTCTTTTGAGAAGGTTCACCTCCTTCTACGATAGTGGATACATGAAGTCATCCTTCTTTCTTATTTCTTGCATAAAAATATTTCACAATGTATCCCTTCTTTCCATAATAAAAGTATTCTGCCTTTCATTTATCGAATTCCTTCTTGAACCTTCTTCTTCATTCAATGAAATAATTTCTTGGGAATGAAGGGCTTCCCCCCTTTTTTTAGTCTTGTCATGAGGGAAAGATTCCCCTCTCTAGTGCACACACCCTTTCTTTGGATGCACCCTTATTATTGGATGGAATCACGCCATAGTATTTTGAAGTTTATATTCTCTTCTGTTCCATTTATGATTTCTAAGAAAGAGTCCCATGAGGAAGGGAGTCCATTGATGGAGGTTTGAAGTAGGTCATTCTCATTCATCACCACATTGATTCTTACAAGATGATATTTCACTTGTGAAATATTTGTGAAGAATGATGCTACAATCTAATCCTTCTCCATCTTTAGGTTTCACAATTTGTTCTTCAAAGCCCTTTTTCAAGTGGGATATTTATTCCCATACAAGTTCGTAAGTGTTTTAAAACACTCCTTTCTCATTTTTAATGACGTGATCATCGACATGAGAATATATTTCATGGAGTCATATATGATATTATTTTACTTTTCTTAATTCTTCTTGTAATTTATTATTTTTTCATTAGTGGTAGGATCCTCTACCACCAAGTTAATGAATGAATCAATATCATGCTCCTTACTAATATTGAACACTCTTTCCTTCCATGTGTTGAAGTTGGAAGTACCTTCAAGGCGGTCTTTCGGTTGAATGGAGATTGATTTCATGGCTGAAATATTTTTCTCAAGTCTTCAAGATATACATAGTCTTATCTTTCTAAATGAAATGAATCTCCTACACTCCTTTTGCTCTGATACCATGTTGTTTGAGCAAAAACAGAGATGATTGAACTTTAAAAAATTTATCAAACAATTTTAGCACTTATAAATTTCATAAATTAGCCACATGTGAATCTTTATATCAAGCAGATATGAATTTTATAAATAAATCATCCACATAAATAACCTCCATAAATCATCCACATAAATAACCTCCATAAATCATCCATATAAATCAATCAACCATGAGAGACAATATATACCCTAGGAAAACCATCCAAACATGGAGGATGGAAAACCAAACAATTATTTGTGCACGACAAATAGATTTGTAGAGAATGGTTTACAACACATAACCATATTTCATGATAAGAGATATCACCTTAGAATTAGAGAAGAGATATCCAATGTAACCCTGCAAAAATAATTGTATTCAACTATATTAAACTTTTCATATGCATAAAATATTAATAATAATTGAAAAAACCCGAACATGCATAAGGTAGAACATAGGAGGATCATTAAACAAACTAATAGCACCACATAGTGCATTCACAAGGAGGATCTAACCAGAGTTCCCTCCATGCAAACGTTAGCATCCTTCCTTTCCTCAATTAGATGTAACTGAATCATTCATTGTCTTAAACTAGAAGTGAACTGACCTGAACTGAATGTTAAATCATTTTAATTGAATGTTAAATTTACATAAACTAAATGTTAACTGACTTGAACTGCATGTGAACTAAACTCAATCTTTAATTGATTGATGATCACTTAGTTAACGGGTTAACTTAAGTGTCATCAGTGCTTCACTCTTTGTGTTATCCATGCACAATTTATATTATTAATGTTTGCATGGATCTCTTTAGTTAATTGATGCATGCTTATTGATGAACGTTAATATCTTCTTTACTAAATTGATTATATTCATTAGTAGTTCAACTGATGCTTTAATTGAGGCATTGATTGAGACATTCATATTTTACTGAATCTTTATAACTTGAGCTCACTTAAGGATACATAGGACTTGATATGACTCTAAACAAGTTCGAATTGATATTACTCACAAGTCGAGAGAATGACTCTTGATGATGTACAATCTCCACATATTGCATATGATTATTGTAATATAATTTAAATTGTTTGAATATCTAACATAATCATATTGGAAGCATTAAAATTCTAACATGGTATCAGATTATCCTTAAATAAGTCATTATGTAGCTATAATTGAGTAAAGTTGGAAACTAGGGTTTTCTATTCGAGACACTTCCCTGCATAGATTAGTTGAAAAATGAGGTATATTCAACTCACCTTATGACGATGCACCTTCCTGTGGAAAAATATTCTAGTTCTATTTATTTTCAAATTTTTCCCTAACATTGCTTTGAGGAAAACTATGCCATCATATATTTTGCAGTTATGTCCATTGATCCAGAAAAAGAATACCATTTATCACATCTCCTTGAGGAGGAGTATCTCTCTCTCTAATCAGTTTTCCAATATTCCAAAGTTTAAAAATTAGGGTTTCACTATCAAACCTTAGGTCATCCAAGAAGCAATTTACAAAAAGACCTTGAAGCAAGAACTTCAGTGGAGCACTCTTATTGGTAAGAACTATTATTCTTAATTCCATTTTAGGTTCTCATTTTATCAAAATGACAAACAATACCAAGTGTTAGGACAAGCTTGAAGGAGCTATGAACTTTTGAGCATGGAATTATAGAGTGCTTCTTATACTAGAAGAATATGATTTGGAAAACAATGTGAAAGGAGAAGTTGCAGCCAAATGGAGATGAATACAAATCTAAACACAAGAAGAATATGGTCAACACCAAAAGGATCATTTTTATTCCATAAAGGATCACTTGATCCCACATGTATCCTCCTTGAAAACTCCCAAGTATATGTTTGATTCTTTGACTAGATTGTATAACATCAATATGAAGATAATCCATAGAAATCAAATCAAGGGTGTGAAGATGAAGAATTAAAAAAGAATACAATCCTATTTCACAAGGGTCTCCAATATCAAGGAACAACTAGGATCCATTAAAGAAAGTGTTGAATAATAAGAGGTAGTGATGTCTACCTTGAATGGTCTCCCAAGATCATGGGAAACAATCATTCAAGGAATTTGTTATAGAAGAAATATCACTAAATTTAGTAGCCTATGGTAATAATGCACACAAGAAGAATAATTATTGATAGAAAGAGAAGAGAATATGGGTGAATATGACAATAAAGCTATAACATCACATGCCAATAAGGGAAATACCAAGAAAGAAAAACACACTCAAAAGAAGCCTAGAAGATCCCAAAACAAGGACTACTCAAATTTTAGATGTTACACTTGTGATGAGAAAGGACATATTGCAAGAAATTTCCCCAAGAATAAATGAAAGAATAAGAGGTACCATGCTCATGCTACAAAATATTATGAACCAATCAAGAAGATACCTAGAGAAGATTCATCCAGTGATGAGAACAGGTATTTATTTCATCACTCATAGGTATAGTTACCCATGGTAGAAATGTTTGGATTGTAGATATTGGTTCTTCCAAGAACATGAATGGGTTAAAGCACTCCTTCACCCACATGAGAGAATAATACTCACCCCACATGGTCAAACTTGGAGATGAATAAAAATATCCCATAAAGGGGGTAGGTGAAGCATCCTACAATCTAGTCTTGGGAAAATATATCAAGATGAAATATGTTCTCTCCATACCAATATTGAAGAAGAATATCATTTTCATATAAATTCTAGATTTGAAATTATTTATTTAGAGTTTCATTTGTTGATGGCCAATTACTCATGTGTCCAAGAGGTAATAATTTTGACGATGCAATAGTAATTGGAGAGCAAGCGAGAGGCCTTTACAAATTAAAAGGCCAACCAGAACAAGCATTGGTTCACAAAACAATGGAACCAAGTGATGTGTGGAATAGAATGCTTGCACATATAGAATAAAAGGCAATACATATTTTAAACAAAGCAGTTACGAGCCTACCAAAGCTCTAGACAAAGCATTAAGGTATGTGCAAAGGATGTGCACAAGGGAAGAATGTGAAGAAACCATTTCCAAGTAGTGATATAAAAGTGAAGGATATGTTTGATATTGTACACTCATATGTATGTGGACCCATTTCATACAAATATATAAGTGGGTATGCATATTATGTTTCTATTATATATGATTGTTCCTGCAAAACCTGGATTTACTTTTTGAAGACAAAAGATGAAGTGTGTAGTAAATTCAAAGAATTTAAATCCCTTCTAGAGAATCATAGTGAAAATAAAATAAATAATTTAAGATCATATAATGGTGGTGAATTTACTTCATAAAGTTTCAAAAATTTATGTAATGAATTAGGGATTAAGAAGGAATTGAGAAATCCCTACAATCCACAACAAAATGGTGTTGTAGAAAGAAAAAAAAAGACAATAATGGAAGCAATAAAATCCATGATCCGTGATCAATAACTTCTGATACACTTATAGGATGAAGAAGTAAGACCAACAATTTATGTCTAGAATAGAACACCAGACTGTTTATTAGAGAACATGAGTCTAGAATAAGTATTCTTAGGAGAGAAACCATAAGTCAATCATATCAAAATATTTGTCTTCCTAGTTTACATATATGTTCCCAAAGAAAAGATAAATAAGTTGGATGCTTCAGGACATAAGGCCATATTCGTTAGATACAGTGATACTTCAAATGCTTATAGAATCTATATACTCGAATTCAAGAAGATAGATACTAGAAGAGATGTTACCTTTGATGATGATACATCCTTTATTACATCAAGGTAGATTCAATCTAATGAATTACATGAAGAAGAAGTTGAATCCCCTAGAGTTAGAGACATGATTATGGAAGAGCGTATTTCAAAATAAAATGAATACCATGATATGACTGAGGTAAAAGGACATGTAGATCCTATCTAAGAAGTAAACAGACACAAGACAATACTCACATGGTAATGAGAGATAATCCAAGATGTAGAGATATATGGTTATAGAGACAAGACTTAAAAAGAAAGAAAGATACCTAAACCATACTTCAGTTATGTAGCACTATTGTGTGACATCATTGATGCAGATCCTTCTAGCTATGAAGAAGCAAATAATAAAAAATACAAGAAGGATTTTATGATCAAAAAGTACCATTCAATCATGAAGGATGATGTTTGAGATGTGACCTAAAGGGAAGTTAGTAATGTCTTGCAAATTGATCTATAAGATAAAGCATGAAACATATGGTAGCATTGAGAAATACAAGGAAAGATTCATGGATTGTTTCTCTCCCAGAAGGAAGGCATTAACTATGAGACCTTTGCTCCTCTTGCTAGATATAGTTCGATTAGAGCTATACTCATGATAGTTGAAGTGATGAATTTGAAGGGACACCATATGTGCATGAAGACGATATTCCCAAATGGTGTAGTAGAAGAAGAAGTGTATGTGGAGTAGCCACTAGGATTTGAGACACATGAAAGAGAGATACATGTGTGTAAATTGAAGAAGGCCTTGGATAGTTTGAAATGTGAACCTAGGACATGGTATGACATGATAGATGGATTTGTGATGATATTTGTATTTACTAAGAGTAAAGCAGATTCCAACCTCTACTTTAAGGTTTAGCATGGAAAACTAGTAATACTATTGTTGTATGTATATGACTTGTTTCTAACAGGTGATGAGAATCTGATTATAGAAACAAAGAAGAAATTTTCTGCATAGTTTGAGATGAAATACTTGGTTATGATGCACTATTTCATAGGTCTTGAGGTCTGGTAGATATATTGACAATATTCTATTGTAATATCCTGAATTTTGAACTAACACTTGTGTGCATAATCCCCATTGATTAGGATGTTACTTTGATGGTTTATTTTGGTATATTGGGTCTAGAACCCTACTGCATATGAACATGATGATTTGTTTGATATATTGGGAGTAAGCCAATTACATATGTTTTATGTATGATTTTATGTGTTGGGTGTGGACCCTAAAGCACATGATTGATGAGATGTTTTGTGTTGAGTTAGGAGATCTAGAGCATATAAGTATTTAAATGTTGTGTTGAGCAAGAGGATCTGGAGAACATGAGTGTTTATCTTGTGTTGAGTGAGAATCTCTGGAGCACATGAGTATTTAAATGTTTCTGTTGAGCGAGAAGCTCTAGATCACATGAGAGTTTATGTTTTGTTGAAAGAGATGCTCTGGAGCACATGAGTGTTTATGTTGTGTTGAGATAGAAGCTCTGAAACACATGAGTTATGAAAACTTTTGTGTTGAGCAAGAAGCTGTGAAGCACATGAAAAGATAAATTGGAAGTGTTGGGCATAAGACTTGGAGTCTTCCAAGTTGATGTTGAGCATAAGCTATAGAACATCAGATCCTAAGGGCCATGCTGAGACACACTCCCCATGTCGTTTTGATGATGATGGTCGGGTACCCGAGGTCATGGGAGGGTCGTGCTGAGACATGATCCCCATGTTGTTGTGATGACGATGGTCGGATGCCTACTAGGAGAGGCTAGGTCCGCTATTTAGCTGATGTTATCGCTCTCAGGTTCTTATGTGGTCAGGTTGGTGAAGCTGACACCCACTTCTATACTAGTAGAGGAAGGATAGAGAGGGTGCGGACATAGGTTAGGACGGGAGGATGTTATAGCTAGTACTGTGTTAGGTCAAGGGGGGATATACGACACCAAGATTAGTAGTAGTACGTGCCTCTTCCTTGAAAATAACTAATTGAGTAATGAATCTGAAAATATAATGATGTTATAACTTAATTCATTAAATAATCAATGATTGATGATGATGAAAATATTACATGTTTGTATGTTAATTCGGTTAGGTATTTGCGATCGTTATGTCTTGTATCCATGAATGTCCTATCTATGTGAATCATTATTATTTTGTTAGTATGATTATTATTATTATTATTATTATATATATATATATATATATATATATATAAGATATATGATGTTTTCTTATAGTACGTGTATGATCTATGCATGCACTGGCCACCCATGCACACTTTGCACATGTATACCAATATTGGCATACCAATACTTAACGCGATCAATAATGGTATAGGTTTTCATAGGTAAATATGTTAATGGAATAATCAATGTTAAGTTAACATATTCATTAATGATAGGTGAACACTATAATACGTAAGTAACCAAGTGTCGTAAATTAGAATAATCCTCAGAACATTGTCATGCATAGACTTAAACATGGTTCATTTACAATCTAGTGATAACATGCTCATGACTATGATACTTGTGATTGAAAACAAACAACTATAAAATGTCTTTAATTATAATTATTATTAATGATATTATTATTATTATTATTAAGTGCCTCTTATGGTAAACATGACCGATAGTTTAATTAAGCAATTATTTATATTATTATGATGATTATTAAGATCTTGTGTTAAACATAGTCAATTAATTAATTAAACAATTATTATTATTATTTTGTTATTATTACGCTCTTGTGGTAAATGCAGTCAATTGTTTAATTAAACCCAAGTGGAAATAACTCGAGTAAAATAATTATTAATCAAATACACCAAAATGATTCCGTGTAGGTTAAACATGTATATTAAAATGGGAATATAACCATCTAGATATGACATGATTGATTTTATAATACTACTTATTACTATGATTACTAACATCAGATTACAGATCAAGTAAAACAATTAAGATACTCACCTGTACACAAGATAATTACTAAATTATTATGTTATTCAACATAATTGATTTAAATAAGACTAGCTATTAAACCGCCATCCCGTGAGGGACCAATGGTGAACATTCCAAGAATTCATAAATGCTAGACAACCAACTTATTCGATTCAACTCAAATAATTTTAATTATTGGAATGCTCAAGATAAGGACAATTGAATAAATAAATGTATATTTGATTCAATTTAAATAACCTTAATTATTGGAATGCTCAAGATAAGGACAATTGAATAAATAAATGTATATTCATGATTATAAGAGGGGACTAGCATCGAAA
>LPNX010517179.1:33364-88788 GCA_001517045.1 Pseudotsuga menziesii
TGGTATTATTGGTTTGTGGGATCGGGGGCTAGGAAACCCATGGGTTTCCTAGGGCCAGCACATGATGAGAGCTGGTTGGCAGGGTGGCACATAATTTTGTTAAGCAAGGCTTGGATGGAAAGCTGGAAGAGGAAGGAGCCTACAAGGTCTATAGCAACTGTTGGATCTACAACAACCACTGGTTCGAGGTATTTAAATTTCAGGTATGTAGATACTAAATTCATGCATGCTATTATGGTCTAATTTATAAAAAAATTCATGAAGTTATCAACATGTACAGCTCGTACTTTTACTTTAATATGTTTACAATTCATATTTGTACATTCATATGTTTATAAAACTAATAGAACAGAGATGGGTATAAACCTGTAATATGATTAAAAGTCTCGATTTTATTAAAAACTAACTCAGAACAAGTTCAAGATAGAGAACATCATAGAGAAATGGATACAGTGCTCTACTGGTTAGGCAGAGCACTACAAATAGTATAATAAATAAGGAAAGGCTCCATCTATTATTATTATTATTACTAAAATATAATTAAATAATATAACACCTACAAGAGTCCAAATAAGAACTAGTTAAAAGTTCTTAATTTAAATATTGAAAGTGCCTAAATTAAATAAAAGGGTTAAATCAAGAAATCAAATGATTCTTGATTTAGTTGTACCTTTGACTGAAAAGTCTACCTATACAGACCCAAGCCAAAGAGAGGCTTGGGGAACCTCCATCCTTTTGGTATTTGGTTTTCTGCTCGATTATTCTCAAGATATTTCTTGGAGAACATTTTCCTAAGAGGTAAAAGGAAAACCAATTCAAAACCTGGTATCTTGGTTAGGGAAGCCTTACCTTAGGAGTTCTAATCTACTTGCATGTTGGAACTAGCTCAGGGGGATCTTGATTGAAACCAGGAATTTTTTACGTCATGGTTGGGTGGAACGTGGTCGTTCCCAAGTGATTTGGTTATATATATAGAGGTCAAACATATGTGTGCATTGTTAATGTTGGGTATTTTTGTGTGTATGTTTTCAGCCATTGAAATAGCTTCACCTTGCAGGTATGAGATTCTTGATTTTTTCCTGTAAACTATACAAGTTTTACCATTTGAAGTAGGTTAAGCTTTTAATGATTATGTACGAGCTATGTGCTATAAAATAGGTCATATTTTCTACATTTCTTAACCTATATATGAATGTAAAAGTTTTGTTCTATAGTTTATTTCTAAAACTCATTTTCCTAACCAAGTATTTAAGGGTTTTGTTTTCTGGTTTATTTCTGCAATTCATTTCCTATTTTATAATGTAAGGATTTACGTTTTATTTCTAATTTCTTGTCTACAATTTACTTCTTGTTGTTAAATTTATTCTTCAAGACCTAGAAATACTTAAAACATATCATATATATATATAAATGGATCCTACTAGCAGATTTCATATTACTAGAAAACCTAAATTTAAAGTCAATAGAGCAGCTAATATATATAATTATTAAATATAATATCTAAACAAAACACTATAACATAATTATAAAACAAATTAAGATCAGAATTTATTAAAACAGAACCTAAAAATAATAATTTCCATTGTTTATAATAAACGTAACCATAATAAAAATAACAAATTAAATGACAAACTAAAGCCATCGAGACCTCTAATGATATGAAGTTACACTTTATAAATAAACAATACTAAACACAAATCATTCTCATTCATAATAATGAAGCTATACATTTAACACCATAAAATACAATATCCAAAGCTTATACCATATAAATGAAAAGAAGTCACATGATAGAATCATGTGCGCATGAATGCCCAAACAAGTCAGTTCATTAATCATCATTTACAACCATTGTGATTGAGGATTGAATCCTATGGAGTTCATCCATAATACATTTAAAAATTACCACATCAAATACTTTAGGATTCACTATCATCCTTACCAAATGCTGTAACGTTTCAGTTATCAACTACATACACCACACTAATAAAATAAATTACCATAAGAATAAAACATAGCCTGGAATTGTTGCTTTGTCAATGTTTCCCCAATTATTTACATTAAATCATATAGACTGTAACCCAATATAACCACTTACAACAATATGAACCCCAAGTTAAAATTACACACTATATATATTACATGGCTCACTCCCAGTTATGCCAAACGATAAACCCTATCATAAACCCATTAAATCCCTGTCAACGCTAAGAAATATAAAAAGCATTCAATCATAGGGTAAAAGCCACAATCACAACCTCTTTCAATAAAGACATAGGTAAGAGTTACAACCCATGACTTAAACTATAACTTGACATTTCAATTTATCTATTACATAATCGCTACTCTAATGGAAAGAACACCATTTCCATCTATGGCAAGGCTCCAAAGGCCAAAATAACGGTGTAGATTTGAGGACATACCTTCCAATGTAGTCGACCTCCAAAGCTCCACACCATAGTACAGACCATAGACAAAGCTCACGCATCCATTTTTGCAAATGAACCAAACCATCGTGCTAGTCCAAGCCCTAAGCTTGAGACCCAAGTTTTCCAATTCACATTAAATTCGCCACCCTGGACTCCATTACTAAAAATGAAGACCCAAAGTATATAGTTCATGTCACCCCACAACATAGTGCAATGTTTAATCACCATACAACTTATAAACCCCAACATGTGTATCATATACTTAGGGTTTAGCCATAATTCATGGCATATGTAATATTTCATGAATGGATCATGTTAGGTTTTCAAACTTATAGAAAAAGACTGTAATAAAATAAGGACCGTGTTATAATATGATAAGACGTATACATTTTATACCATGAAAATGTTAAAGTACGGAAGTAATTAAATCAATGTCATAAGACCATAAAACCATAATGGTAACCACTGCAAACATAGGGCTAGTAAACACCCATCCTTGCATAAATAAAAACTAATGACTGTAATAATAATCACTAGGGTAGGAATATAAGTTTGTTCATCATCCAAGATGTGTGCTAGTGACGTAGGGGAAATATGTCTTTGTTCTGCTTTTATTGTCAGTTTCTATCATCAAGTGCACCTACATGCGATAAGGAAAGAAATACATTAGTTCAATAAGAACTAAGTAAGCCTTGTAGCAGAAAGTAAAAATAGTTTCCTTTTAGGTGTGTTTACAAGGGAAATAAGTCATGCCACTCCACCCCTTTACAATACAAGTTAAGTTAGAATTATTCATAAAACAATAATTTAACTTTATAACCAATGAGTAAGAAATCGAAATAACATACATACATATACATACATAAACATCGAACTCACATATTAATCAACATAACGACAAAATAACATTACACTAATAACCACATCGAGAAAACATAGAGAAGGAAGTAAGACCAGGTTACGACAATACAGAGCAGTGAAACAAAGTAGGACACATTTCACATAAGTTAAGATAATTTCTAGTTTAAGTAGCAATTGTTTATCCTAATATTTTTTTTTTCAAATTTTGGGGAAATTACAAGTGGTATCAGAGCCCAGTTTCAACACTAAGAGACCAAATGGGCATACCAAGAATTTGTTGCAAGGAAAATAAAGTATGTTTTTAAATTTTGCTAAATAACAGAAAGTTTTCATGTTATTAAAAAATTTGCAATTGCAGGATTTTAAAAGAAAAGTTCATATCATGAACACTGAAGAAGACAATGACAAGGAAAGTTGAATAACCCCACCCAAGAAGTAGAACGTGTAGTGGAACTAAATTTTGATATAATGAAAACCATACAAAGTCTCCAAGCATACTTTTAGAGTTTCATAGATGATAATATGAATGAAAGAAGGGAACAACAAGCAATTAATGAAGCATTGATGCGAAACATGATGGGAGGAATCGTGTAGGGAAAACCCACTCATTCCACAAATAGGTTCAAGAAAGAATTTTATCATAAATGGGCCAGCAGCATGAGAGAAGAAGTAAAATAAGAACATACCCCTAAGCGTCCAAAATGATATTATTACTATCTTTCTAGTGATGATTCTCTTTCTCCATGCAGAAAAAAATTGAGAAATGATGACAATCTCCAGGGAGAGTTTCAAAAAATAAAAGCCCCAACCTATGAAGGAGAGATACATAGGGAAGAAATATAAGGAATTTATTTTAGGTATGAGAAAATATTTATGAGTTCATAAATACTCTAGCGAAATGAAATCCCATCTAGCCATCTATAACTTAAATGGAAAAGAAGCTAGATGGTGGAGAGAATTCAAGCATACCAAGAAAGATGAGGTAAGGGAAATGCATGTCAGAAAGGTTCTTTGATAGAAAATCGAAAGAGTTCCATGAGTTATGTATGGGATTCATGACTAAGGATTCTTTTATTAAACACATTTTTGGATCTGTTGCATTATGTACCATACATGAAGGATGAGAAAATAAAAATACAACAGTTTTTAGGATGTGTTCCTCCCAACTTTTGGGAAAGGATTGAACTTGAAATGCCTGAAACATTTTACACCACCTTACAGAAAGTTAGTCTTTGTTATGAGCATGGAAAAATGAGGAAAGAGAACATTAATAGAAGTAGAGACAGGTCTAGGACCTTCTTATACAACTACAAACCGGGTTTTAACCCAACACCGTATAGAAAAAAAACAACATTTTTCTAGTCAACAAGAACTTCAACAAAACGGGTACAAAGCCATATGTACCAGCTCCAAATTCTAACAATAAAGCAACAAATGGGGGATTCAAATGTTTCCCCGATGCAAATTAAATGTTGGAAATTCCAAGGGCCTCATTATGCCCTACGGTGTAAGAACAAGACCAATGGAGTATTGCACAACTTACAAGAAGAACCAATGATAGAGGACATAGCTAGAACATCATGGATTTATGCAGCCTTGGATGGTCGATAGGAAGAACATAAGGATACCATGCTTGAGATAGAAGGTAATATCTTAAACACTTCTATTTCAATACTGATTGACCCTGATGCTTTCCAGAGCTATGTATCGCCTAAAATTGTTGATGTATCTAAACTAGGAAAAATTAAACATGATAAACCTTGGATGGTGCAATTATTCGTAGGTACAAAATGGAAAGTTTCAGAAATAGTTAAAGATTTTGAGATAAACGTGAATGGTTTTCCTACTAAAGTAAACCTGAACATCCTACCCTTAGGATCGTATGATGTACTTATCAACATGGAATAGTTGGAACAACACCATGTCATGCTCGATTTCTTACACAAGTCAATCTTGTGTATAGATAGTGAAGGGAATAAATTGAAGATTCAAGGAATACCTAAGAAAGTTTATGTAAGCTAGATATCTTCTTTACCAGAAAACAAGTGCATTAGGAAAGGCTGCAAAACTATATGCACTGAACATCCAAGAAATAGAAGCTGAAAGAGAACAACACATAGAGGACTTTCTAGTTCTTGTAGACTTCAAGGATGTATTTCTTGAGGAAATCCTAAGATTACCACTAAAACAAGACCTAGAATTTTCCGTAGAACTGACGCTAGGATCAATTTCGGATTCAAAATCCCCTTACTACATAAGTGGACCAAAGTTGGTGGAACTCAAACTATACTTGAAGGAGTTGATTGAGAAAGGATATATCTGACCTAGTGTATCCCCTTGGGGAGCATCGATACTTTTTGTAATGAAAAAAGATGGTACAATGCAGATGTGCATCGATTACCATCATATTAACAACATGACTATCAATAACCGATACCCACTCCATAGGATCAATGAATTGTTCAATTAAGTAGGATAAACCAAGATATTTTCGAAGATCGACTTGTGATCCTGGTAGCATCAGGTATGGATTCACGACAAGGAAATTCACAAAACTTCCTTTCGTACAAGGTACGGACACTATGAGTTTGTATTAATTCCATTTGGGTTGACCAATGCACCCACAAACTTTATATGTATGATGAACAGTATATTCATTAAACACCTAGATAAATTTGTTTTGGTCTTTATAGATGACATCCTAGTTTACTCTAAGATTAAAGAGGAGCATGACAAACACCTCTGCATAGTGCTACAGGTGTTACGAGAACACCAACTCTATTCCAATTTTAGTAAATGTGATTTTTACAAACCATAGATACAGTACTTGGGTCATATCATCTCCGAGATGGGGATAGCTATGGACCCAAAAATATTAAAGCCATAGAATATTGGCCTACCCCTACTAGTATCACCGACATTAGATCCTTTTTCGGATTAGCCGGTTATTACTGGAAGTTCATTGAGAAATTCTAGAGGATAACTTGTACCATGACCAATTTTCAAAATAAGTCAAATAATTTCTTATGGATGACCAAGTGCACCAAAATTTTTCAAAATCTTAAGTATCTTTTGACGACTGCACCAATACTACAAATTACGGATCTCGATGGGGATTTCATTGTTTGCATAGATGCAAGAAAGGAAGGGATTAGAGGATTCCTCTTGAAGAATTATTATGCGATCTTTTATGAATCATGAAATTTAAAAGAACATAAGAAGAACTACCCCACCCATGATCTTGAGTTAGTGTTCATCATGCATGCCTTGAAGATGTGGAGGCACTACCTCATGGGAAGGAAATTCCTTTTGAAAACAGACAATATGAGTTTGAATTATTTATTTGAGAAACTGGATCTAAATGCTAGGAAATCTAGATGGTTGTATTTCCTTATCAAGTACCATTTCAATCTAAAACATATAAAGGAAAAAGAGAAAAATATTGTTGATTATTTGAGCCGAGGAACTCATATGATATATGAGGTGACTTTTAGTCAAACTGATTTGGATTTACATGAGAGGATTAGAGAAGCCAATAGAGTTGACCCTTTCTATGTTGAAATACTCAAGAAATTCCAAGAGCACAGGTTGTTTCAACAACAAAAAGAGTAAAAGGTAGATGAAACAAGATTGCTATGGTCCAAAGAGAGATTGTACATTCCAGAAGGAGGAAAAAATTGGTCCAGAATCCTCATGGAATTTTATCAAACACCCTAATTGGGGCATCCGGGAAATCAAAAGATGATATCCGCAGTTAAGAGACATTTTTTCTAGCCTAAGTTAAAGGATGACATAGCATTGTTTATCGCGAAATGTCAGGAATGTCAACTAGTTAAAGCTGAGCACCAGCATCCTTCAGGGTTTCTATAGCCATTACCCATTTTGGAATGGAAGTGGTAGGTCATTAGTATGTATTTTATGATGGGACTACCTAAGAGTAAGAAAAAAAATGATTCTATATTTTTAGTAGTTGACAAATTGTCAAAAGCAGCGCACTTCATTCCAGTGAAGTTGACCTACACGCTAGTACACATTGTCGATATATTCTTGAAGGAGATATTTAGATTGCATGGGATACCCAATGAAATCATCTCGGATCGAGATACTAAGTTTACCATGAACTTTTGGAGATCCTTATTCTCCATATTAGAGACGTAGTTGAACTTTAGTACTGCTTGACACCAACAAATAGACGGGTAGAGAGAAATGGTAAACCAGATTGTAGAGGATATGCTTAGTATGTATGTCATGAACAACCCCACCAAGTGGGAATATTGACTGCATCTTGTAAAGTTTGCATATAACAATAGATACCAGACTTCCACCAAGATGATTCCCTTTGAGGTACTCTATGGACGAAAATGTTGAACACCGGTTACTTGGGATAGCCCAGTGGATTGGATCATGTTAGGGACTGACTTATTAAAGGACTTGGAACAATTGGTTACCAAGGTCTAGGTAAATATTAAAGAAGCACAAGACAGCTAGTAAAGCTACATAGATGAGAAAGAAAAGATAAATATTATCAAATAGGAGACCATGTCTACTTGAAAGTAAAAGAAAAACGAAGCTCATTGAGCTTGGGAAGGTGCGGTAAGTTAGCACCTAGATTTTGTGGACCATTTGAGATAGTAGCCAAGAGAGGACCAATGGCATATGAACTAGCATTAACCGCTCACATTAGAGTCCATAATGTTTTCCATGCATCTTGATTAAAGAAATATGTTTATGATACTAAACATGTGATTGATTGGTCCTTATTACAGGTGGAACCTAAAGGGGAGTTTTCTCATGAACCTCTCCATATATTGGACAAGAGAGAGGTGCAGCTCAGGAAGCACACCATAGTCCAGTTGAAAGTGAAATGGAAGCATTTTCAGGCTGATGAGGCTACATGGGAGAATGAATCCGCCATGAGAAAGGATTACCCCGCCTTGTTGCATGATGTCATTCCAAGTCCCCAGAACACCAACGACGATGTTGTTTTAAGCAGGGAGGGATGTAATATCCCAAATTTCAACCTAACCATTAGAGGAAATTTCAACTCAAAATGGGCCTCCTAAAAAAATTAATAAAATAATATTTATTAATTTTTTAGGAAGAAAATTAAAAAACTATTTTTTTGTTTGTATTTTTCGACATATCTCCTTGTGTTTTTACTCAAATTTCGATTGGGAGAGCTTGTTGGATGTGGGCATAATCCCCATTGATTATGATGTTACTTTGATGATTTATTTTGATATATTCGGTCTAGAACCCCACTGCATATGAGGATGATGATTTTTTTGATATATTGGGCATAAGCCAATTACATATGTTTTATGTATGATTTTATGTGTTTGGTGTGGACCCTGACGCACATGATTGATGAAATGTTTTTTGTTGAGCGAGAAGCTCTAGAGAACATGAGTGTTTATGTTTTGTTGATTGAGAATCTTTGGATCACATTAGTATTTAAATGTTTGTGTTGAGCAAGAAGATCTGGAGAATATGGGTGTTTATCTTATGTTGAGCAAGAAGCTATGGACAATAGGAGTGTTTATGTTGTGTTGAGAGAGAATCTATGGAACACATGAGTTATGAAAACCTTTATGTTGAGCAGGAATCTCTGAAGCACATGAAAAGATAAATTGGAAGTGTTGGGAATAAGCCCCAGATCCTTCAAAGTTGATGTTGAGCATAAGCTCTGGAACATCAAATCCTTGGCCATTGTATCCCTAGGTGTATCCTACAAGTACATACTAGCATTAGTGTTGAGTGAGGAGCTCTGGAATTGCACTAAGTTTGTAACTCCCTATTTTTAGTGTTGAGTATGGGCTTTGGATAAGCACTAGGAGTTACTAAAAATAGTTAATTATGTCAAGTGAAAATGAATCGAGTAAAATATGTATGTCATCTAACTTAGTTCAAGTGATTAAATGAAATTTCAAATTTCTGTATCTCATCAAGTGCTGAAGAACTACCATGTTATACGAGGGAATCCAACATGCAAGGATGTTTAGAGTTTCCTAGCCTAGTAGACCTAAACACCTGCATGATGTCCTTAATGAAGAAAGTGCCACTAATTTTAGGGATCATGTTATATGATACCTAAAGACAAATGTTAAAAACTAATATATATAAATATATATTTTATACATGACATGTATAAAGAGTAAGCATAGTAATAATATTAATAGTATAAGAAATAAAGAAAGGCTCCATCTATTATTATTATTATTACTAAAATATAATTGAATATTATAATACCTATAAGAGTCCAAATAGGAACTAGTTAAAAGTTCCTAAGTTAAATATTAAAAGTGCCTAAATTAAATAAAAGGGTTAAATCAAGAAATCAAATGATTCTTGATTTAAATGCCCCTTCGACTCAAATGTCTACCTACAAAGACCCAAGCCAAAGAGAGGCTTTGGGATCTTCCATATTTTTGGTATTTGTTTTTCTGCCTAATTAAGCTCAAGAGAGTTCTTGGAAAACATTTTTCAAAGAGGAAAAGGGAGAAGTGATTTAGAACCTGATATCCCAATTAGGGAAGACTTACCTTGGGAGTTGTAAGCTACTTGCATGTTGGAACCAACTTGGGGGGATCCATATTGAAACCAAGAATGGTTATGATTCATGGTTGGGTGGAACGTGGTAGTTCCCAAGTGATTTGGTTATCTATACAAATGTCAGATCTGTTTGTGAATTGTTAATGCTGGGTATTTGAGTGTGCAGGTTTTCAGCCATTGAAATTGCTTCAACTTGCAGGTATGAGTTTCAGGATTTTTCCCTATAAGCTATACAAGTTTTACAATTTGAAGTAGGTTAAACTATAAATGACTATGTAGGAGTTGTCTGCTATAAACCAGGTCATCTTTTATACAGTTCTTAACCTATCTATGAATGCAAAATTTTTGTTTCATAGTTTATTTCTGAAATTCATTTTCCTAACCAAGTATTTAAGGGTTTTGTTTTTTAGTTTTTTTATGCAATTCATTTCCTATTTTATAATTTAATGGTTTATGTTTTATTTCCGAGTTATTGTCTACAATTTACTTCTTGTTGTTAAATTTATTTTTCAAGACCTAGAACTAATTAAAACAGAGCATGTATATATATATTTATATATATGGATTCTACTGGCATATTTCATATTGCCAGCAGACTTATATTTAAATTCAATAGATCATCTAGCTTATATAAGTATTAAGTATAATCTCTAAACAAAACACTAGAAAATAATTATAAAACACATTAAAATTGGAACTTTATTAAAACAAAACCTAAAAATAATTATTTCCATTGTTTATTATAAACAAAACCATAATCAAAATAAAACATTAAATGAAAAACTAAAGCCATCAATACCTCTTATGGTATGAAGTTACATTATATAAATAAACAATACTAAACACAAATCATTCTCATTCATAATAACCAAGCTATACATTTAAAACCATAAAACGCAATATCCAAAGCTTATACCATATAAATGAAAAGAAGTCACATGATCAAATATTCTGGGAATGAATTACCAAACAATTCATTTCATTAATCATTGTTTACCACCATCGTGACCTAGGATCGAATCCTTTAAAGTTCATCCATTGTACATTGAAAAATTACCACACTGAATCCTGTAGGATTCACTGTCATCCTTAACAAACGTTGTAAAGTTCCAGTTATCAACTACACATACCACACTAATAAAATAAATTGACATAAGAATAAAACACATATTGAATTTAATATGCCCTTTTTGAATTTTTTTAAAATTCCCAATTTTCCAAATTTTTCACAATTTTGGCTCTTTGACTAGTTTTAGTGTCTTGGTCTCCAAATCAACCCAATTGCTCCCAAATATTCAGAGAAGGTGTATGACTGATATAATAAATCAATTATGATTTTCATTTATGTTTTTTTACCTCACAATTACTTCTGCAAACTTGTTTAATGTTCTGTTCAAAGTAGGAGTCTTTACTAGCAAATTGAGGTTCCAATTCCCCTTGGGTAATTGCCGGAAATGGCTTCACAAATGATCCCAAAGTCACTTGAATTTATGAAAAGAGTATGGGTATGTGTAAGTTACCTTTTCAAATTCTCATATTCATCATGGTTCAGTTTATACATGATGTTATGACTCTTTCCAAAACAACTCCCAAGTCACAATTTCGACCCTTGGGGAAAATGCAACAAATCTTCTACCAATGCAATAAAAATGAGTAAAATGGATTCCAATTCTTAAGTACTAAACATGAGAATTTAAATAAACATTAATTATATTCCATCCATCATACATTTATTATATATACATTCCTCCATTCGAAATAATGATCATTACCATGGCATATTACAAATAGAGTGGAAATGGTCATTGTTTGCTCATTAAAAGGCATTTTGACATACAACTCTTAGGAATTTAAACTTGAAATTTTTTGATAATTAATAACAGACAATATTGAACTGATTAAAATAACAAATTTATAATCAAAGGCTCTCCCAATTCTAAATCATCAGCATTACAATGGTTCACAACAAGATAGTGAAGAAATGACACTATTTCTTCATTGTTCAACATTTTTACATGAATTATTTTGGGTATTTCAACCTAAGAGTCTTATGAACATGAAATACATAGAATATACATAATAAAATAATATAATTGTAATTATAATCTTCCCCAAATATGTCAATATCTCACCCAAAGTGCAATCCCTCCATTGGCATGAATATGGTGTGAAAACTGGAAATAGTTGAGAGAGAGTGCTGCAATAGAAGAACCACATGATTTCCTCTAGATTACACCTGAAAATAAGAATCCATTAAAAATACATGAAATAATTTAGTTTCCTTTCCAAACAACAACTAGGATGGGAATATTTCACCCTCGAAATTGGCTTAAGCAAGAAAACTAGTCATCCACTAACTCTCACAATTCACAAATGACAATTCACAACTGAGGAAAAGTTTGTTCTCATTGCTGATCTCTATATTTTATAAACATTACTAGTATTCTAAGGTTCCAAATCCATCCGCAAACCAAACCAATTCGAACTGGTGTGGCTTCTCATGCTATGGAATGTGGCCTCTCTCTTCACCTTCCCTCTTCTCCCAAGTTTGAGTAGGAGCCTCTTGGCCTTCTCCAACTCCAAATTTCAACCTATAACATGATCTATCAACAATTTTAGAAAGTGAATAATAATGTGCTCCAAATTATATTTAATGTGCATCAATATAACCATCCATGTGTTCTTTCATCGAATAAGTGAATGGAGAACCTCCACCAAAATCTAAACAAAATAAGGAGCAAGGAAAACATGAAGACTTCAAGCGGCTCAAAGAAGTCTCATAACTACACTCATGAATATGTATATCTTCATGTAACATAAAAGCATTTTTCTTCCAATAATAATTTTTTTCAATAATGGAACTCTTCACCCAAGTGTGGGATGAAGTTCCTCCAACTTCAAATAGACTAGAAAAGGAGCAAGGAAAATCATGAGTCTCCAAGTGACTCAAGTGAACATCATAGGTGCACCCATTTAGATGTGTATAATCATAATGTAAAAAAGGATTCTGATGAAAATGTAAATAATATGGTGATCTAATAATTCCATCATCAAAAGGAGAAATACAATGTCCATTCTCTTCATCTGGCATGATAAAAAAGAAACCTTTCACCCATACTTCATTACGATGATTGCTGCAAAATATAGAAGTGTAGGATGTAGGAGAAAGAACCAAATCACCCAAATTATAAGTAAGTTCAAAATTGTCATAATATGAAGGATCCATAGGGGTATTATTATGCATCTCCTTCAAAGTGTGAAACCTTTGTCATAGATTGGTTCCAATGTAGAGGAATCATGCTCTTCTTTAAAAATTGCATACCCTTCATCAAGAGACAAATCAAGTTCCTCTTCCACCATATAAAGTGTTTGGATCTCTTCAAGTTCATCTTCAAACACATCAAGTACATTCAAATTTTCAAATTTCTCATGATGCTCCATCTCATGAGAATCCTCCAAACAATCTACAATTTGACAATCCGAAACATACGAGGAAAAACAATTGTCTTGCAACTTTTCATGAAGTTGCTCATTTTGAATTGTGAGGTTATGAATAACTTCATTATTCTTCAAGTAGGATTCATGTAACCATTCACTAAGCTCAATGACATTTTTTCTACGAAAAGGAAAAGACATGAAATTACCTTTTATGTTGCGCATTTCTCTTTGAATCTTCTCCATGTCTTCGAGGAAGGATGGAACTTAGAGGCCCTTATAGGATTACAATCATAAATGGACCATGGAATTATCTCCCAATTCGAAATCATCAGCATTACAATGGTTCACAACAAGATAGTGGGGAAATGACACTATTTCTTCATTGTTCAACATTTTTACATGAATTCTTTTGGGTATTTCGACCTGAGAGTATTTTGAACGTGAAATATAGATCATATAAATCATAACATTATATAATGGCAATTATAATATTTCCCAAATAGATCAATAGCTAACCCTGTCGAAATATTGTAACTTCGAAGAATATTCTATATGTATTTCTTTGTGGTTCCCGATAGTCCTACCAGGAGAACCACTTGTATTACTTTGTACCTTTATGTTCCTAATTGAAAGAACTAATAAGAGTCATGAGGAAGTTCCCTCTAATTGTAAAGGTGGGTCATTAGCACCCCAGTGTGGTTACTTGAGCCTACATGTGTAACTCGAACCTACATGATTAACTCAAGCCTACATGACAGATGAGTTAACTTAAGAGAACAGATGAATATAAATAGAGGTGTAGTACTCCTCATTTGGAACACACACACTCACTTGTGTAGCGCATTAGTGGAGAAGAGAAGTAGCTAGAGAAGGAGGAGGATCAGGCTTTGATCTCCTTGCTGGTTTTATCTTTTTGTGGCATCTATATTGAGGAAGCTTTTGATGGGTTTTTCCCTTTAGGGTTTTCCCAAGATAAATATTTGTGTTCCTTTTGTATGGTTGTGCTTGTCTATCTTTCAGTGATCTTGTTCATATTCTTTTGTTATGAAAATGAAATGAAGTACTGATGTCTTAGCTAAGAATATGAAAATTTAACATGGTATTAGAGCCACCCTGAAAGAAGACATTGTGCAACTAAAGAATCTATGGCTTCTTATTTTTTTTGGGGGTCTCTATCCATGATCAATCAGCAAAATAAGGATAGACTGACTCTCCATTGAAGGGCTCATCTTTTTGTTGAAGCGAAATTCGATTCTGAGCATTTTCAATTTTGGTGCAGAAAATTAGGGCTTTATACAGAAGAAGAATTTTTGAGTGAGCCCAGCATAGGATTTCTCTCCACATCAAAATAAAAATTTAGAGACCTGTATCAATAAATTTGGTTGGGTGAAACTCTGGGAAATTCAAACCCTAGTTTGACCTTGATCTGAAAAAAAAACCCTAAATACTAAAACTCCAATGTTTTCGTACATTCGCTATATCCTGAGATTGGAAAAGGATAAGGAGTTGAAAATTGCAAAGGACGAATATAAAATCTTGGTTTACACTTTGTCAAAAATTCAGCCTCCGATTCACTATATTCTAGGAGATATGCTGCCTCCAAGTTAGGGTTCTAGCCTCTTCCAGAATTCATCCCTAAAGAGGACACCTGGGGAGAATTGTTGTAGCATGGGCTACAAGGGTCCAAATGAAATTCTTGAAGATGTTCCATAAATAGCACGGCCTTTAATTTCTTTGATCCAAATTTTCGAACTTGAATATGAACCAGTGACACGTGGAATTCCATACAACTCTACTATTCTGAATAGTCCTGTAACAGGTCACCTTGGGAAAGTGATCATAAATTAAAATTGGTGATGAAACCAATTCTGATGAAACTTGTGCTGTTAGGTCAGGGACGTGCAAGGCTACCTTAGTACAAAATTTTAGACACATAGGAGCAGTACTTTCAGAGATATCACAGAAACAGTAACTAAAATTTCTGCAGAAGAAATTGGAGAACTAGGGCTTCCTGTTCCGGGAGCTTCCCTCCACTTTTTTTAGAAAAGGAGTACATTGGATAGCTCCATTTGAAGAGATATATATTTATATCCAATCAGATCTAAAATATTTCAGGTTTTAAAAATTAGTGTTTCTCTGACAAATCCTAGATCAGCCAGCTCCGGAAGCAGAATGGACACCTCAAATCGGTAAGATCTAATCTTTTGCTATTTGCATTTGAGGTTCTCATTTCAAAATGATATATCACATCAAATTGATGATAACCTTGGTGAAGTTGAAAAATTCCAAGCATGGAAGTATTTGATCTCTCTGAAGAAAATGAATTGGACACCTACATGAGTAGAGAGGTTCCAGTTGTAGAGGGAGATGAGCCTCAAAGACTTACACAAGAAGAACTTGATCAACGCCAATAAGATCATTGTTGATTGAATCATAGATCAACTTATACCACAAGTGTCTTCCCTAAAGACACCAAATATGTTTGATTCCTTAATCAATCTATTTGAAGATAAGAACTTAAATCAGAAGATGGCTCTGAGAATACAGTTGAAGAATGTGAAGATCCAGAATGCAAAACAACTTGAAGCGGTAGAAGAAGAAGTATGCAGAAGTGGTGATAGCCACCTTGAATGGCCTCCCAGAACCATGGGATTAATTCATGTGAATAATGTATGCCAGAAGTAAATGATTACTTTCATCTCAACTTATAAGAAGAGAGGAAGAAGATGGGAGCAATTGAAGATCAAGCTCTCACCATTCAAAGAAGATCCCTCAAGCGATGAGGAATATGAAAAACTCAATTCTTGAAGAAACTCTTATTCATCTTATCATTTGGATAAGAAATGGTGATTTCATGAATAAAGAAGATGATAAAGCTGAATGATCAAGATGGAGTCTACCCACGAAACAAATAAAAGATAAGTATTCAATTTCCATTTCATGATATTGTTTTGTTCAGTTGGTGTGTTATGCATGATAGATTGTTTAAATTAATACTACTAATATGCATGTGATGGGTAAGTATCTCATGGCGCTATACAACTCTCCAGTGCTACTTATCAAACCTCTTTGTTGACATATTGGGTTAGTGCACAATCTCAATGATGTCATGGTAGAGATAGAAGGCATCTAGAAAGTTTCTGTGAAATATGGATGAATGTTGTATTGGCTAAATAGTTCCATGATGCATAAGAATTTGTCGTTATGCATATGTTTTATGAAATAGTTCTAACCATGCATCTAGTGCATTTGAATTGTAGGGAAGGTCCTATACAACCTCCTACAAGAAAAGAAGGATGAGACTTGTTCCTAAGAACAAGTGATGACAATTCAATAAACATGAATCTGAGGCTCCCAGGGTCAGAGACACCATGATGGAAGAAAGAGCTTTAGAGAGTGCTAGATCCACCTCAAAGGATGAAGACCACCATGGGTATGAGAGATAACTCAAGATGAAGAAAAGAATTCTATAAAAGAAACTATGATCAAAGAATAACAGTTGATCATCGGGAATGATGTATATGATATGATTTTGAGACATAAAGGGAAGTACATACTATCCTCCATATGGATCTACAAGAACAAGTGTACAAAGAAAGGTTTGTGATTTTCCTCAGAAAGAATAGACTATGAAATGACATGCTCTATTGACCAGTATATATCAAGCATAGAACCACTTGTACAGAATGAAGAAGGCAGATAATACTCCACTTCAGGGGGAGTGACTACAGAATATATCTGAGTTCAAAACGGTATGACATGATGGACAACTTCTTGATGGATAAAGACTTGACCAAGAGTAAAGTGGGTTCCAACCTTCAAAGTTGAATGTAGAAGACTAGGATATGTTGATGATCTGACAAGACGAACTCATGGAAGATGTTATGATGAAATCATACTAGAATGATGTATGGGATATAGTTCCCAAACTAGAAGGAAAGAGTATTGTATCGTCCAAATATACAAAATAGAGCATGCAGCTGACGGAATTATCAAGAATTATAAAGAAATATTTGTGTCCAGAGGTTTCTTTCAGAAAAAGGGAATTAATTCTGAAGAGACACTTACTCCAGGAAGTAAGGTACACTTCCTTCAAAACTATCATGGTAGTTTCTTCCATGGTGAAGTAAATACAAGCATTCCTTAATGATATGATTGAGAAAGAGTTTTACATCGAATAGTGACGAGGATTTGAAATTGAAGACAGATGGAATCGTGTATGCAAGTGGAAGAAGGCCCTCTATGGCCTGGAGCAAGCTCCCAGAGCTTGGTATGGAAGAATAGATAGTTTCTTGTCGAGCATGGGATTTACCAAGAATAAAGATGATCCTAACCTTTATCTCAAGGTTGTAGAAGATGAACTTGTCATCCTGCTATTACATGTGGATGAATTATCCTTGATAGGAAATGAGAAACAGATCATGGAAAGCAAGAAGAAAATAGCAGAATAATTTGAGATGAAAGACCTTGAGTTAATGCATTATTTCCTAGGTCTAGAAGTATGGAAAAGTTCAAAAGAAATATTTCTCAAGTGGGGAAAGTATGCCGTAGAGATATTGAAGGGATTCAATATGTTGGAATGCAAATTCATGGCCACACCCATGGACTCCAACATGAAGTTGTTAGCTGATGACTCATCAGATTTAGTGGATATGACTCATTATAGATAGATCATTGGGTCATTGATGTAATTAACAACTACCAGACCATACATTTGTTTTGTTGTGAACACCTTAAGTCAATATGTTGTTCAACCAAGATGGGTTCACCTAGTAACTGCAAAGGGACTATAGACTTTGGTTTATATTATGATGGTAGCCATGAGTATAGATTGTATGCCTACACAGAAGCAGATTGGGCCGGAAGTATCTTAGATAGGAAAAGCACATTAGGTAGATGCTTTTGTTTGGGGTTTTCTATGAGTTCATGGTTTAGCAAGAAACAGTCCATTGTTTCTCGTAGCATGGATGAAGCAGAATACATAGCAAATTGCTATACTAAGTTGTGAAGCCATATGGATTCAGAAGCTGATATCAGGTCTCTTTGAATTGAAGATGGATACTACATTGATTCTATGTGGTAAGGAGAGTTGTTATAATAGAGAACCCTGTGTTCCATCGTATCACATAGAAATCCGATATTTCTACATTCAAGATAAAGATGCAGATGATGATGTTTTAGTATTTACATACTGTAGATACAGATGATGGTGATTCAGTATTTCTATACTGAATATAGATATGATGATGATTTCAATATTCCCATACTAAATACATAGATAATGTTTCAGTACTCACATACTGGAGATACAGATGGTGATAGTTCAGTATTCACATACTGAAGATGTAAATGAAGATGGTTTAGATGATGATGTGCTGACAAAGCCTCTGTCTCGGGTAAAGTTTGAACACTTTTGAGACAAGCTTGGTGTGGTTCAGAAAGACCTTCCTCTAAAGGGGGAGTAGTGATGTTGCACTGGGATTGTATCATCCTTGGACACTTGCCCTAAAGTGACCCAGAGACCTCGGTCTTCGAGAATGAAGAGGGATTGTATCACTCCGGGACATATGTCTAGAAGCGATCCAATGACTTCGGTCATCGATAATGTGGTGGGATTGTATCATCCCTGGGCACTTTCCCAAAAGTGACTAGGAAACCTCAGTCTTTGAGAATGAAGAGGGATTGTATCATCTCAGGACATCTGTCCAAAAGTGATCCGGTGACCTCGGTCCCCGTGAATGTGGTGGGATTGCATCATCCTTGAACTTCGGTTCAAAATGTATCTGGAGGTCTCGGCCCTCATGAATGTGGTAGGATTGCATAATCCCTAAACTTCGGTTCAAAATGTATCTGGAGGTCTTGGCACCCGTGAAAGTGGTGGATTGCATCATCCCTGAACCTCAGTTCGAAATGTGTCCAGAGATCTCAGTCCCCACGAATGTGGCAGGATTGTATCATCCTTGAACTTCAGTTCAGAATGGATCTGGTGACTTTGGTACTCGAGAACATGTGTCGATCCCATAATTCCTAGAGGAAGGATTGTCTGAGTTCCACATCTGTGTTGATCCCGTAATTGCGAAAGGAAGGATTGTTAGTAACTCCGTAAAGACGTAAATCCCGTAATTTCGAAAGGAAGGATCATTAAATCGATCCCGTAATTCTAGTAGGAAGGATTGTATGAGTTCCAAAGATGTGTTGATCCCATAATTCCAATAGGAAGGATTTTATGAGTTCCACATCTATGTTGATCCCGTAATTCTGAAAGGAAGGATCGTTAGTAACTCCGTAAAGACCTAAATCCCATAATTCCGAAAGGAAGGATCATTGAATTGATCTTGTAATTCCAATAGGAAGGATTGTCTGAGTTCCACAGATGTGTTGATACCGTAATTCCAGTAGGAAGGATTGTTTGAGTTCCACAAATGTGTTGATCCTGTAATTCTGAAAGGAAGGATCGTTAGAAACTCTATAAAGACCTAAATCCCGTAATTCCGAAAGGAAGGATCGTTAGTAACTCCATAAAGACCTAAATCCTGTAAGTCCGAAAGGAAATATCATTGGTAACTCCGTAAAGACCTAAATCTTGTAATTCTGAAAGTAAGGATCATGATGATGTTTTGATGATGTTGATGTTTTTATGATGATGATGATGTTTCAGATCGAAATATCAGATGTTGTTGATGATGATGATGTTCTCTGATCGAAAGATCAGAAGTTTCTGATAATGATGATGTTCTCTTATTGAAATATTAGAATATGATGATGATGTTGTTGCTAACGATGATGATGTTCTCTGATGGAAAGATCAGAATATGATGATGATGATGTTTCTTCGATCAAAATATTAGAAGTTCCTGATGATGATGTTCTCTGATCGAAATATCAGAATATGATGATGATGATGTTTTTTGACCGAAAGATTAGAAGGCGATGATGATGATGATGTTTCTGATTGAAAGATCAGAATGTGATGATGATGAGATCCTGATGATGATAATGCCGTATTATCAAAGTATGATGATGATGATGTACTGAACGAAAGATCAGAATATGATGATGAGTTGATGTTAGAGTATGATGATGTTTGGTTAATGATGGTTCTGATCGAAAGATCAGAGGTTGATGATAATGATGAGTTTGACTGAAAGATCAGAGTATGATGATGATGTTGTTGCTGATCAAAATGCCTAAAGGTCAAAGTGTTGAAGATGATGTTGCTAATCGAAAGGTCAAAGTGTTGAGGATGATGTTGCTGATCAAAAGGTCAAAGTGCTTAAGATGTTGTTGATCGAAAGGTCAAAGTGCTTAAGATGTTGTTGATCGAAAGGTCAAAGTGCTGAAGATGTTGCTACTGATTGAAGAGTTAAGATGCTGCTGATCGAAGTGGTCAAAGTATTGATGATGTTGAAGACTAAAGATTGAAGATGAAGGCTACATGATGTTGAAAAGCTTCCAATGATTTATAGATGTATCACCCTGATGATGTTGATGATGTCCTCTATCTCTCTCCTATTATTGATGTTGTTGATGTTCTTATAGAATACCCTTCTCGTTAAGGGGGAGTGTTGAAATATTGTAAGTTTGAAGAATATTCTATATGTATTTCTTTGTGGTCCCCAATGGTCCTACTGGGAGAACCAATTGTATTACTTTGTACCCCGATGCTCCTAATTGGAAGAACTAATAAGAGTCATGAGGCAGTCCCCTCTAATTGTAATGGTGGGTCATTAGCACCCTAGTGTGGTTACTTGAGCCTACATGTGTAACTAGAGCCTACATGATTAACTCGAGCCTACATGATAGATGAGTTAACTTAAGTTAATGGATGAATATAAATAGAGGTGTAGTTCTCCTCATTTGGAACACACACACTCACTTGTGTAGCGCATTAGTGGAGAATAGAAGTAGATGGAGGAGGAGGATTAGGCTTTGATCTCCTTGCTGGTTTTATGTTTTATGTTTTCTCTTTTTGGGGCATCTATATTGAGGAATCTTTTGCTGGGTTTTTCCCTTTAGGGTTTTCCTAGGATAAATCTTTGTGTTCCTTTTGTATGGTTGTCCTTGTGTATCTTTTAGTGATCATGTTTATATGCTTTTGTTATGAAAATGAAATGAATTACTGATTTATTAGCTAATCATATGAAAATTTAACAAACCCAAAGCGCAATCCCTCCATTGGCATGAATACCGTGTGAAAACTGGAAATAGTTGAGAGAGTGTTGCAATAGAAGAATCGACATGATTTCCTATAGATTAAAACTAAAAATAAGACTCCATTAAATCTCCATTAAATACCTGACTAGCCTTTCCAAACACCAAATGGGATGGGACTCTTTCCCCCTCGAAATTGGCTTAAGCAAGAAAACTAGTCATCCACTAGCTCTAACAATTCACAAATGACAATTTCACAAATGAGAAAAAGATTATTCTCATGTCTGATCCCTATATTTTATAAAAATTATTAGTCTTATAAGGTTCCAAATCCATCCATAAAAAAAATCCAAGTCAAATTGGTGTGGTTGCTCATGCTATGCCATGTGGCCTCTCTCTTCACTTTCCCTTTTCTCCCAAATTTGAGTAGGAGCCTCTTGGCCTTCTCCAACTCTAAAGTTTGACCTATAAGATGCTCTATTCAATTTTGAAATGTCAATATGTCAGTATTTCAGCATTCATATCTAACTTGTGTCATAACTATCATAGAATATCCATCATTGGTGTCATAGATGCCATAAATGTAAGGGAAATCTAGCCAAGTGTCCATGAAACTCCCATTTGTTTCTTCCTCTCCCATGTAAGTTACAATTCATCCCAAATTTTACATATGAAGTATATGGACAATTATATTAACCTCATAATCCATCTCAAAACATTATTCTTCCCATATATTTGAAATTACAAGAGGAGGATGCCATTTAACATAGGAATTCTAGCTTGAGTGGGCCCCATCGTCTTGATGTGTCTTCATTCTCCGTAGGCATTTTAATTTTATATTGTATTTATTTAATAATATACATTACTAAATAATTATCCTCTTCTAATTTATAAACATCATTTATTATCCCCCTTATTCCAAATCTCAAAGCTTCCACCCCCAACCTAAGAAACTAGTGGTTTTACTTCTTGGCAATTATTTGACTTTTAGCATCCCTTTGAAAACTTTCATGAATATGGAAAATGTGATTTGGCCATTGTGACCCAATGAAAAATTTGGGACATTACAAATCCTCTCTTCCCAATATTTCTTGTCCTCAAGAAATTTGAAACATGGTTTTTGAAGAACCTGCTTTTTGTATGATTCTTTGAAGTTACCACTGAGCTGCCCACCTTGAGTCTTCAAGATTCCATGAATATTTCAGAGAGGAACCACTATGCTTGATGCTGCACTAATATTATTAAAATAAACTTATTAAATGCAGAATCCATCTCCCATACTACTTGTTTCCTAAATAATTTGAAATCAATGGGACTAAAAACTATCCCAGGGTCCCATTGCTTGCATTTCACTCTAACAATTAAGAGTGCTCTCCAACCCATACCATTTGGAAAGAAAATTCCCGGATCCCATTTTATTGTATGCATTCTTCTAAACATAATGAGTGCATAATATATATCATGAAAGTATATGAAAACATAATAAGAATATACTTCAAGGAGGTACCTCACCAAGAAATCATGAAAGTTCTTATACCTCCCAATGAGTAGACTACCATTTTCCAAGCACATAAACGCTTCAAGTGAGCAATCAAATATGCTCCAATGACATAGGTGAGTATCCCATGTCATGTAATTCTGTTCCAAAAGGAATTGATATGCATAAAAATATTCATCCATGTATTCTTTCATCCAAGAAGTGAATGAATAATCTCCACTCAAATTTGAACCAAATAGTGAGCAAGAGAAATAAGGAGACTTCAAATAACTCAAAGAAGTCTTACCCATACATCCATGAATGAGTGAATCATAAAGATATAACAATGTATGTTGCTGGTAATAAAAATGTTCTCCTATCATAATTCTATTGACCCTATTGTTGGATGAAATTCCTCCAACATCAAATGAACCAAGTGTTGAGTAATAAAAACCATGAGTCTTCAAGTGACTCAAATGCATATCATAGATGCATCCATGTAGATGTGCATCATCAAAAAGTAACAGGGAATGCTGATGCAAATGTGATTAATAATGTGCTCCAAATGATATTTTATGTGCATCAATATAATCATCAATGTGTTCTTTCATCCAATAAGTGACTGGAGAACCTCCACTAAAATCTAAACAAAATAAGGAGTAAGGAAAACATGAAGACTTCAAGTGGCTCAAAGAAGTCTCTTCAATACGCTCCTGAATATGTATCTCATCATGTAACATCAGAGGATGTTTCTGCCAATAATAATGTTCTTCAATAATGTAACTCAAGTGTGGGATGAAGTTCCTCCAACTTGAAATAGACTAGGAAAGGAGGAAGGAAAATCATGAGTCTCCAAGTGACTCAAGTGAACATCATAGGTGCACACATGAAGATGTGTATCATCATAATGTAAAAAAGGATTCTCCTACAAATGTAAATAATATGGTGCTCTAATAATTCCATCATAAAAATGATAAATAGAATATACATTCTCTTCATGTGGCACCATAAAAAAGAAACCTTTAACCCATACTTCATTAGGATGACTACTGCAAAATTTAGAAGTGTAGGATGTAGGAGAAAGAATCAAATCACCCAAATGATCAATAAGTGAAAAATTGTCATAATGTGAAGGATACATAGGGGTATTATTATGCATCTCTTTCAAGAGTGTGAAACCTTTGTCATAGATTGGTTCCAATGTAGAGGAATCATGCTCTTATTTAAAAATTGCATACCCTTCATCAAGAGACAATTCAAATTCCTCTTCCACCACATCAAGTGTTTGGATCTCTTCAAGTTCATCTGCAAACACCTCAAGTACATTCAAATTTCCAAATTTATCATGATCCTCCATGTCATGATAATCCTCCAAACAATCTACCATTTGACAATATGAAACATAGGAGGCAAAACAAGTGTCTTGCAACTTTTCAAGAAGTTGCTCATTTTGAATTGTGAGCTTATGAATAACTTCATTATTCTTCAAATAGGGTTCATGTAAACATTCACTAAGCTCAATGATTTTTTTCTATAAAAAATCAAAGACATGAAATTACCTTTGATGTTTCACATTTCTCTTTGAATCTTCTCCATGTATTGAAGGAAGGATGGGTCCTCCAAGGAAGTAGCTCTCCAAAAAGAATTTGATACCAATGATTGAGTGTCATCAAGTATGATAAGGGCCTCTTGGATATTCTTTTAATTCATATTTAAGGACCCTTTAATACAATGAGGCTCTTACAAATTAACCCCCTCATCTTCTTCGTTCATGCTTGGACCAACTTCGTGAATCTCAAGTGGTGAAGGAGAAGTTGATCTTGTTTATTCTTCAACTGCTAAAAGGTATTCATTTTCATGTTTAATGGAATTTTGTCTTGTAGCAACATTTTTAAACATGATCTCTATGTCACCAACATATATTTGTGAGAACCCATTAGTAGGTACTCCTTCATAGTTCAAGAATCCATCAGTAGATGCTCTTTGGTCCATGTCTATAGCAGAATTTGTTTCAGAATGATATTCAATAGTTTCAAGGTACTCTTATTCCCTCACATGTGATGTTTTATCATATTTTTAAAATTAATTTTGGATTGAATTTATATAATCTTCATGTATTACTTCTTCTACTTCACTTATTTCAGAACTAGGTGGTTCATGGGTCTCCTCCTTTTCATCCTATAAGCAAGCCGATGCATTTTTCCCCTTGGTCTTCTTAAAATCAATATATATTTTCCCAACTTTGGATATCCAAAAATATGAATCCTTTCATAATATTCTTGTTCATGTCTTCAAGGATAGGTTCCATTCTTTTTATTATCTCCTTACCATCATATGAGGTTCCGTTTTAATCCCTAGTCATTGTTTCCTCTTCAACAAAAGCACTTTTGGTTTCAATATATAATGGTGGTCCCTGAATTATTGTCCTAATAAATATCAAACTAAATAAGGTTCCAAGATAATGCTCTGATTCCACTGTAATGTCTCCCTTTTGTAATTTTATTAAAATTCCCAATTTTCCAATTTTTTCACAATTTTGGCTCTTGACTAGTTTTAGTGTCTTCAATCTCCAAATCAACCCAATTGCTCCCAAATATTCAAATAAGGTGTATGAATGATACAATAACTCAAATATTATTTTGATTTATGTTTTTTTTCCTCAAAATTACTTCTTCAAACTTTCTTAATGTTCTGCTCAAAGTAGGAGTCTTTACTAGCAAATTGGGGCTCCAATTCCCCCTAGGTAATTTCCAGAAATGACTTCACAAATGATCCCAAAGTCACTTGAAATTATGAAATAAGTCTAGGTATGTGTAAGGGAAATTTTGAAAGTCTCATATGCATCATGTTTCAGTTTATACAGGATGTTATGACTCTTTCCAAAACAACTCCCAAGTCACAATTTCGACCCTTGGGGAAAATGCACCAAATCTTCTCCCAATGCAATAAAAATGAGTAAAATGGATTCAAATGCATAAGTACTGAAAATTAGGCTTGAAATAAACATTAATTACAGTCCATACATGATAAATTTATCATATATACATTCCTCCATTCGAAATAATGATCATTACCATGGCATATATCAAAATAGAGTGGAAATGGTCATTGTTTGCTCATTAAAAGTCATTTTGACATACAACTCTTTGGAATTTAGACTTGAAATTCCTGGGAATGAATAAAATAGAATATTTAAATTATTACAATCATAAATCAAAAATTAAAGGCTCTCCCAATTCAAAATTGTCAACATTGCAATGGTTCATAACAAGATAGTGGGGAAATGACACTATTTCTTCATTGTTTAAAATTTTTAGATGAATTATTTTGGGTATTTTAACATGAGAGTATTATGAAAATTAAATAAATAGAATATACATCAGAACATAATATAATGGGAATTATAATATTCCCCAAATAGATCAATAGCTCACCCAAAGCGCAATCCCTCCATTGGAATGAATATGGTGTGAAAACTAGAAATAGTTGAGAGAGAGTGATTCAATAGAAGAATACAAATTATTTCTTGTATATTACAATAGAAAATAAGACTCCATTAAATATCCATTAAATACCTGAGTGTACTTTCCAAACCCCCAACTAGGATGGTAATCTTTCACCCTCGAAATTGGCTTAAGTAAGAAAACTAGTCATCCACTAGCTCTCACAATTCACAAATCACAATTTCACAAATCAGAAAAATATTATTCTCATGGATTATATGTATATTTTATAAACATTATTAGTCTTCTAATCTTCCAAATCCATCCATAAACCAAATCCAAGTTGAATTGGTTTGGCTGCTCATGCTATGCCATGTGGCATCTCTCTTCACCTTCCCTCTTCTTCCAAATTTGAGTAGGAGCCTCTTGGACTTCTCCAACTCCAAATTCAACCTATAAGATGCTATATTCAATCCTGATATGTAATATTATATTATTTCAGCCTTCTGATCTAACTTGTGTCATAATTTTCATAGAATCTCCATCATTGGTGTCATAGATGTCATAAATGTAAGGGGAACCTAGCCAAGTGTCCATGAAACTCCCATTTGTCTCTTCCTCTCCCATGTAAGTTACAATTCATCCCAAATTTGACATATGTATTATATGAAAAATTATATTAACCTACTAATCCATCCCAAAACATTAGTATTTTCATATATTCATAATTACAAGAGGAGCGTGCCATTTAACATAGGAGTTCTAGCTTGAGTGGGTCCCATAGTCCCCATGTGTCTCCATTCTACATAGCCATTTCAATTTTATCTTTTATTTATTTAATAATATAAATTATTAAATATTTATCCTCTTCTAATGTATAAACATCATTTATTACCCCCCTTATTCCAAATCTCAAAGCTTCCACCCCCAACCTAGGAAACTAGTAATTTTCCTCCTTGGCAATTATTTGACTTTTAGCATCACTTTGACAAATTTCATGAATATGGAAAATGTGATTTGGCCATTGTGACCCAATGAAAAATTTGGGACATTACAAATCCTCCCTTCCCATTATTTCTTGTCCTCAAGTAATTTCAAACATGTTTGTTGAAGAACCTGCTTTCTGTATGATTCTTTGAAGTTGCCACTGAGCTGTCCACCTTAAGTCTTTGAGATTCCATGAATTTTTCAGAGAGGAACCACCATGATTGCTGATGCACTACTCTGATTAACATTACCTTATTAAATGGGGAATCAATCTCCCATACTGCTTATTTCCCAAAGTATTTGAAATCAATGGGACTAAAAACTATCCGAGTGTCCCATTGCTTGCATTGCACTCCAACAATTAAGAGTGCTCTCCAACCCATACCATTTGGAAAGAGAATTCATGGATCCCATTTTCTTTGATGAATTATTCCAAACATCATTATTGAATAATATATATCATCAAAGTATTTAACAAGATAATAATGATGTACATCAAGGAGGTGCCTCACCAAGAAATCATGAAAGTGCTTATACCTCCCAGTGAGTAGACTACAGTTTTCCAAGTACATACATGCTTCAAGTGACCAATCAAATATTCTCCAATGACATAGGTGAGTATCCCGTGTCCTGTAATTCTACTACAAAAGGAAGTGATATGCATCAAAATATTCATCCATGTATTCTTTTCTCCAAGAAGTGAATGAAGAATCTCCACTCAAATTTGAACCAAATAGTGAGCAAGAGAAACAAGGAAACTTCAAATGACTCACAGAAGTCTTACCCATACATCCATGAATGAGTGAATCATAAATATATAACAATGTATGTGGCTGGTAAAAAAAAAATTCTCCTATAATAAGTCTATTCACCCTAGTGTTGGATGAAGTTCCTCCAACATAAAATGAACCAAGTGTTGAGAAATAAAAAGCATGAGTCTTCAAGTGACTCAAATGCATATCATAGGTGCATCCATGTAGATGTGCATCATCAAAAAGTAACAAGGAATGATACTTCAAATATGAATAAGAATGTGATCCAAATTATATTTAATGTGCATCAATATAATCATCCATGTGTTATTTCATCCAATAAGTGAATGGAGAACCTCCACCAAAATCTGAACAAAATAAGGATCAAGGAAAACATGAAGACTTCAAGTGGCTCAAATAAGTCTCATTAATACCCTCATGAATATGTATATCATCATGTAAAATCAGAGGATGTTGCTTTCAATAATAATGTTCTTCAATCATGTAACTCTTCACCCAAGTGTGGGATGAAGATCCTCCAACTTCAAATAGATTAGGAAAGGAGCAAGGAAAATCATTAGTCTCCAAGTGACTCAAGTGAACATCATAGGTGCACACATGTAGATGTGTATAATCATAATGTAAAAAAGGATGCCACTGAAGATGTAAATAATATGGTTCTTGAATAATTCCATCATCAAAAGGAGAAATAGAATGTCCACTCTCTTCATGTGGCACGATAAAAAATAAGCATTTCACCCATACTTCATTAGGATGACTGCTGCAAAATTTAGAAGTGTAGGATGTAGGAGAAAGAACCAAATCACCCAAATGATCGGTAAGTGAAAAATTGCCATAATGTGAATGATCCATAGGGGTATTATTATGCATCTCCTTCAATAGTGTGAAACCTTTGTCATAGATTGGTTCTAATGTAGAGGAATCATGCTCTTTAAAAGCTGCATACCCTTCATCAAGAGACAATTCAAGTTCTTCTTCCACCACATCAAGTGTTTAGATCTCTTCAAATTCATATTCAAACACATAAAGTAAATTCAAATTTCCAAATTTATCATGATCCTCCATGTCATTAGAATCCTCCAAACAATCTACCATTTGACAATCTGAAACATAGGAGGAAAAACAAGTGTCTTGCAACTTTTCAAGAAGTTGCTCATTTTGAATTGTGAGCTTATGAATAAATTCATTATTCTTCAAGTAGGATTAATGTAACCATTCAATAAGCTCAATGACATTTTTTATAAAAAAAATCAAATACATGAAATTACCTTTGATGTTGCACATTGCTCTTTGAATCTTCTCCGTGTCTTCAAGGAAGGATGGCTCCTCCAAGGAAGTAGCTCTCCAACAAGAATTTGATACCAATGCTTGAGTGTCATGGAGTATGATAAGGGCCTCTTTGACATTATTTTAATTCATATTTAAGGACCATTAAAGCAAATGAGGCTCTTGCAAATGAATCTCCTCATCTTCTTCCTTCTTACTTGGACCAACTTCATGAAGCTCAAGTGGTGAAGGGGAAGTTGATCTTGTTTCTTCTTCAACTGCTACAATGTATTCATTTTCATTTTTAATGGAATTTTGGATTGCATAAAAATTTTGAAATATGATATCTATGTCACCAAAATAGATTTGTGAGCACCCATCAGGAGGTACTTCTTCATAGTTCAAGCATCCATCAGTAGATGCTCTTTGGTCCATGTCCATAGTAGAATTTGTTTCAGAATGATATTCAATAGTTTTAAGGTACTATTATTCCTTCTCATGTGATGTTTCCTCGTCTTTTTCAAATTAATTTGGGAGTGAATTTCTATCCTCTTCATGTACTACTTCTTCTACTTCACCTATTTAGGAACTAGGTGGTTCATGGGTCTCCTCCTTTTGCTCCTTTAAGCAAGCTGATGTATTTTTCCCCTTGGTATTCTTAAAATCAATATATTTTTCCCAAATTTGGATAGCCAAAAATTAAAATCCTTTCATAATATTCTTGGGCATGTCTTCAAGTATAGGTTCCATGCTTTTTATTATCTCCTTACCATCATATGAGGTTCCCTTTTCATCCCTAGTCATTGTTTCCTCTTCAACAAAAATGATTTTGGTTTCAATATATAATGGTGGTCCCTGAATTATTGTTCTCATCAATATCAGACCACATCAGGTGCCAAGATCATGCTCTTATAACATTGTAATTTCCCCTTTTTCGAATTTATTAAAATGCCCAATTTTCCAATTTTTTCACAATTGTGGCTCTTGACTAGTTTTAGTGTCTTGGTAATTGCCGGAAATGTCTTATCAAATGATCCCAAAGTCACTTGAATTTATAAAAAGATTCTGGGTATGTGTAAGATAACTTTTAAAAGTTTCATATCCATAATGGTTTAGTTTATACAGGATGTTATTACTCTTTCCAAAACAACTCCCAAGTCACAATTTTTACCCTTGGGGAAAATGCACCAAATCTTCTCCCAATGCAATAAAATTGAGTAGAATGGCATCCAATGCTTAGGAAATAAACATGAGAATTTAAATAAAAATTAATTAAATTCCACCCATCATAAATTTATCAAATATACATTCCTCCATTTGAAATAATGATCATTACCATGGCATATATCAAAATAGAGTGGAAATGGAAATTGTTTGCTCATTAAAAGTCATTTTGACATACAACTCTTGGGAATTTCGACTTGAAAATTTATGAGAATGAATAATATAGAATATAGAACTTATTACAATAATAAATGGACAATTAAATTCCCTCCCAATTCGAAATCGTCAGTATTACAATGGTTCACAACAAGATAGTGGGGAAATGACACTATCTCTTCATTGTTCAATAGTTTTACATGAATTATTTTAGGTATTTCGACCTGAGAGTATTTGAAACATGAGATACAGATAATATAAATCAAAAAAATATATAATGGGAAATATAATATTCCCCAAATATATCAATAGCTCACCGAAAGCACAATCCCTCCATTGGCATGAATATGGTGTGAAAAGTAGAAATAGTTTTGAGTGAGTGCTGCAATAGAAGAATCAAAATGATTTCCTGTATCTTAAACCTACAAGTAAGAAACCATTAAATCTCCATGAAATACCTAAGTGGCCTTTCCAAACACCAACTAGGATGGGAATCTTTCACCCTTGAAATTGGCTTAAATAAGAAAACTAGTCATCCACTAGCTCTCACAATTCACAAATGAGAAATAGCTTCTTCTCATGGATGATACCTAAATTTTATAGAAATTATATGTCTTCTAAGGTTCCAAATCCATCCATAAACCAAATCCAAGTTGAATTGGTGTGGCTTCTCATACTATTCCATGTGGCCTCTCTCTTCACCTTCCCTCTTCTCCCAAATTTGAGTAGGAGCCTCTTAGCTTTCTCCAACTCCAAAATTAGACCTATAAGATGATCTATTCAGTCCTAAGATGTAAATATGTCAGTATTTAAGCCTTCATATCTTACTTGTTCCATAACTATCATAGAATATCCATCATTGGTGTCATAGATGTCATAAATATAAGGGGAATCTAGCCAAGTGTCCATGAAACTCCCATTTGTCTGTTCCTCTCCCATGTAAGTTACAATTCATCCCAAATTAAACCTATGAACTATATGTAAAATTATATTAACCTCATAAGACATCCCAAAACATTAGGCTTCCCATATATTCGAAATTACAAGAGGAGGCTGCCATTTAAGATAGGAATTCTAGCTTTAGTGGGCCCCATAGTCTCCATGTGTCTCGATTCTCCTTAGCCACTTAAATTTTATCTTGTATTTATTTAATGAGCTATTAAATATTTATCCTCTTCTAATGTATAAACATCATTTATTATCCCCCTTATTCCAAATCTCAAAGCTTCCAGCCCCAACCTAGGAAACTAGTGATTTTCCTCCTTGGCAATTATTTGACTTTTAACATCCATTTGACAACTTTCATGAATATGGAAAATGTGATTTGGCCATTGTTACCCAATGCAAAATTTAGGAAATTACACTGAAATTGTTTCTTTGTCAATGTTTCTTGAATTATTTACATTAAATCATACATAATGTAACATAATATAACCACTTACAACAATAAGAACCCCAAGTTAAAATTAAACACTATATCTATTACATTGCTCACGGATAGTTATGCAAAATGATAAACCCTAACATAAACCCATTAAATCCATACCAACACTAAGTAGTAGAAATGACATTCATTAGTAGGATAAAACCCATAGTAACGGCCTCTTTTATAAAGAAACAGGTAACAATTACAACCCATGACTTAAATAACTCGACATTTCAATTCATATATTACAGAGTCGCTACTCTAATGGAAGGAACACCATTGCCATCTATGGAAAGGCTCCAAAGGCCAAAATAACACTATTTACAATCTATATAAATAACTTAAACAATAATTGCAAATCTACACAGAGTCAAACTAGTGCCAAAATAAGAATCATAACCATGATACACACTGTATGGAAATGTTGTACAAATAACAATTATAAACTAATATAAGAATTTACACAATCATGTATCCAAGGATTCACACCATTGCAAGCAATGGTGTTGTCACCATTACCAAACTTAAACATATTAACAAAACATAGAGCCCGTAAGTATTCATCATGCCCAACAATACTGACAGAGTATTCATTTACAAAACCAAAATACATTTATTCTTGTCACAAAGGTGCTAAACCCCAAGTCATAAACGCATCTCGGGATTCTTTACATAAATTTTATAGATAGTCCCTTTCAAAATCACAACCATTAAAACTCAAAGTAAGCATTTAACCAATGATAATATTCAAGCTATGTCACAACACTCAAACAATAGAAGGAGTGAGTTTCAATTCATTGCAGTAGGGATTACCCGTAATCGGTCACATGCTAACCATCCGGGAAAACCCACGAACCACGCTGTCTAAACTATGCAACCTGCAATAAACCAAATCCATGATGAGGAGTATGTCGAAATACCAAACTAAACAAAAATACAATTCATGCTAAAGTATATTGGAAGACATACCTTCCAATGCAACCAACCTCCAAAGCTCCATGCCACAGTACATACCAGAGACAGAGCTCACACAACCATTTTCACAAATGAGCCAAACCATCATGCTAGTCCAAGACCTAAGCTTGAGACCCATGTTTTCCAATGCACATTAAATTCACCACCCTTTCCTCCATTACTAAAAATCAAAACCCAAATTATATAGTTCATGTCACCCCATAATGCAGTGCAACGTTTAATCACTATACAACTTAAAAAATGCAACATGTGTATCACATACTTATGGTTTAGCCATAATTCATGGCATATGTAATATGCCATGAATGGCTCATGTTAGGTTTTCAAAATTATACATAAATACTGTAATAAACCAAAGACCATGTTATAATATGATAAGCCCTATACATTGTATACCATGTAAATGTTAAAGTACAGAAATAATTAAATCAATGCCATAAGACCATAAAACGATAATGGTAAGCAGTGCAAACATAGGCCTAGTAAACACCTAGCCTTGTGTAAATAAAAAATAATGACTGTAATAACAATCACTAGGATAAGACTATAAGTCTTTTCATCATCCAAGTTGTGTGCTAGTGACGTAGGGGAAGTATGTCTTTCTTCTTATTTTATAGTCATTTTCTGTCGTCAAGTGCACCTGCATGCGACAAGGAAATAAATGCATTAGTTGAATAAGAACTAGGTAAGCCCTATAGCATCAAGTAAAAACAATTACCTTTCAGATGTGTTTAAAAGGGAAAGAATTCCTACCCCTCCACCCCTTTACAATACAAGTTAAGTAAGAATTATTCATAAAACAATTATCGAACTTTATAACCATGAGTAAGAAATCGAAATAACATACAGACATCTACATACATAACCATCGAACCGAGATATTAAGCAACATAATGACAACATAGCATTACACTAATAACCACACCTAGAAAACATAGAGAAGGAAGTAAGAATTGCTTATGACAATATAGAGTAGTGAAACAAAGTATGACACATTTCACATAAGTTAAGCTAATGTGTATAGTTTAGGTAGTAATTGTTTATCCTAATAAAAAAAAAAATCAAACTTTGGGGACATTACATATATTGTTGTAAAGGAAAGTATCCTATGGCTAGGGTTTAAGAGGCCATCAACATACAGGGGTTGAAAGGTGGATGCAAAGGGTTCTGCAAGAATATATAAGCAAGATTTAGAGTTAAGAAAGGTCCACACATGATTAACTGAAGGCTGGTCCAAGATTTCTCTATCCCTTCTCCTGCTCCTCTTCCCCAAGAGACCTGCAAAACAAGTTATACCTTCCTCAAACCAAATAGACTATATGAAAGGAGATTATATTCGATGAAACATGAAAACATAATGTGATAAATAACATCATATAATCATAATCAAAGATTCAATATACAAGACACATTGATTTGGGAGGAATAAGTACAAGTATACCTTATCTTCAAGTTCTCTACCTCATGAAACCTCGATCTGGTTCTATTGCTTCTCTTCTCCAAGGAACTCAGCCTCCAAGCTCTACAACACAAGCGGATGATCACTAGGGAAAAGGTGTGGGAAAAGAGAGTCCTGATTCCTCCAGCATAATGATGCAAAGATTCAAGTATCCTCTCATGGACCTCCCTACTTCTATTTATATGATTAATGAAGAGTTAGGGTCGAAGACAAAGTAGTTACAACTGAAGGAGTCTCTTGCATAACTACCCAAACTACCCAAATTTCAAAATTCGTATTTTTTTTTACATTTTTTGGAGGTGTACACGAGTTGCAAAGACAACAGTCATGTATATGAGGAGGTATACGTGGGTTGTAATGCAAAAATTCACATATATAAGTTGTACGTGACTATTATATATAGCAACTCACGTATGTATGCGGGTTTGCATTAAGGAAACTCGCATACACATCAAAAAAGTCATTTTTAGGGTATTTATCGGCATTTTCAGACTTTTATCTCTTCTAGAAAGTTTTAGCTAACTAAAATATATTTCCAATGGAATAGAGATGAGGTCCAACAAAGTTATAGAACTCAATATATGGGTCCTCCAAGTTAGGTGTTTTGTTAGTGAATTTTAGTGACCTTTCATGAAGTGTCATCATGGAAGTGTTGACATGCAATGAAAACATAGGAAAGCGGTCACAGGTAGATATGTGTCATTTTGAGCTATAACAGATGCCCACTAATGTATGGGGTTAGAGGGGAAGACGATAGCTGACATACATTATAAAGTAAACAACTGAGTATGGAGAGAGCAGAGAATCCAAGATCAAAAGGCTCGAACAAAGGTACCTGAAAGAGAGATAAATGTCAGAAAAAATTGATCTCTGCGACATACAAGTCCATATACAAAACATTTCCATAAAGATACAGGCGGATCCAACATATGTATAACTGATGAAACTATCATGGTTGCTCAATATGCAAAAAGGCGCGATATCAAATATAAAGGATTCATGGCCACAAATGAACAAGGTGGATCCATACTCAACAGTCGATCATAGCAACAAAAACACAAGGTGGATCTATGTCTCAGCAAAATATCATATAAAGTGTAACAAGGTCTTACACAGCTTGGGAAATAGCAAAAATGACGATGCTATTGTCATCCCAAGGTCTTCAATCCAAACCACCCAAAAGGTACGAATACTAACCATGCGAATAAAAGAGTTGAAGTCGAACATGGAGGAAACCATTTGATTACCGATCAATAATGAGAACCATTAACAAACGCGAGGGAAACCACCATTAATGAAAATGGTCCCCAAGGTGCCTAGTACATTCTAACAAGTGTGAATACAAGGACTTGAAGGAGAATAGTTGAATAATCCATCGAGTAGGAGACATTAAGGTATTCCCAATACCCAATAGTGAGGGAAATTGTCACTGATGACTACAATCCCCAAGGTACTATCATAAAACTCTAAATATCATCCCCAGAGAAAGATGTGTTGCAGTCAATAGGAATAGATCCGTTGGAAGGAAGGCATTAAGCCATCCTTCATCATCCAACAAGAGTTAAGTCAAATACTAATTGGATCTGGAATTGGTACTGAATTTCACGGCAAGGACTGCCAAAGACATGATGTAATGAACTGATACCAGGGAATGACCGACATAAAAGGTCAAGGAAACTGTAGAATGGCTGACAAAGGTTTAATCCTTGAACAATGAACATGACATAAAAGTGAATTAGGAAGATTTTGACACAAAAGGACCAATGAAACAAATATGCAATGTAGGAGACATTGAAAAATTCCCCATATAATTGGAAAAGAAACCAATGGGAGGAGTTAAAAAATCTGAATCGGGTTAAGGTCAAAACACTAGGACCCAAATGTTGATAAACTCAAAATTGGTGATTTGTTCAAGGAAACAAGGCTTTCTACCATGATGTAAAAAACATGTGAATGAACTTCCCTTCCCCTCTTTCTTGTAAAGGTTTAATGAGTCCAAGAAAGCAAACATGGGACCATCTTAATTTTTGGCAAGCTCGAAGAAAAGACAGAAGAATGCTTGATAAAGCACTGATTTGTGGATTTTTTGAGCCCGAGCTAGTACATGCTCAATGGTGTTTTCATAGTTTAGAGAGTCTGAAAACTCCAAAGAAGATTCCAGGGGGGTGCTTTTTCATACAATTTAGTGTCTTGAGGCCGAAAAAGTATAAAACAAACCACATAAGAACTCTCTTAGCTTTCAAAGAAGTAAGGTGCACCTTTTTCATATTTAGTCAGGAAGGTCTGAAAAAGGTTAAATTACCACCTACCCAATGCTCCTTCAAAAGAAGCATATAGCCTGAGTTTTACGAGTGTCAAGGAAGGTAAGATCACTCGAAAATATCCATTTTATTACGAGAAATGGAGATTACAACAATAAACTCGATGCTTTGTTCTTTAGGGTTTAACAAGCATGACAAAGAGACAAAGTACACTCAGAATATTTTTCATGTTTTGGTCCAAAGCACAAAAAAGAGAAAACTAAGCTCATACCAGGGGCTCCTTTTCCGTAAGGAATGATATTTTAGTTAGCTAAAACTTTCTAGAAGACACCAAAGTCTGAATATGTCCAGAAATACCCTAAAACTGGATTTTTTGATGTGTCGTCATGGAAGTGTTGACATGCGACGAAAACATAGGAAAGTGGTCTCAGGAAGAGATGTGTCATTTTGAGCTATAACATCTATGAACACTTTGAGTCAGTACATGGTAGAGCTAAGACATGTTCAACTGATTGTTGCAAAGCATGTGTTGAGGTACTTGAAGGGTATTATTGATTATGGAATTACATGTGCGACATATCAGAGGATTAACCTACATGGCTATGTTGACTCATATTGGGTTGTTAGCACCAGATATAGGAGTAACACTTTGGGATGTTGCTTTAGTTGGGGGTCTGACATGATTTCCTAGTTCAACAAGAATTATAATAGTGTGGAACTCAGTATAACCTATTGAAAGTACAACTTTGGGAGTCATTCCCATGATAGTTGTGTTGTATCAATTCTAGAATCTATTTCATATTAGGTTCATATATTCTCCATGGATCTTATGTCATATTAAGTTCACTAACTTATGGTGTATTAAGTTAGAAATATTATGTTATATTAAGTTAGGACCTTGTGTTGTATCAAGTTCTATTCGGGAGAGATGATTGTACTAGGATCTTAAGTCATATTAAAATCATGATCTTATGTTGTATTAAGGTTGGATACTTGTGTTGTATCAAGTAAAATGATTCTCATATATGGCACCCTATGAGATGGTACTCCTTAACTAGAGATGGACTTCTGTTGTATCAAGCTTGAAACTTATGTTGTATTACGTTCGGGGTCTTATGTTGTATCAATACCACATGAATTATGTTGTATTAAGTCTCAAGGATGTACTATGTGATGTAGGGCTAGTCATGGTCACCGGGAGATACAAATCTCCTTTACGGATTACCTACCCCTAGAGTGATTTACTTTAGCATATGACTATATGATCCGGGGTAATAGATATGATCATAGGTTCAAAACAATTATTATGAGTATGATATGATAAAGATGATTAATTAATTAAACACTCATGGACCATGTATAATTAATTAATGATAAATTAGATGAGCATAGATATAGTAGCATTCGAATTTCCCATGTATTCCTCCAAGTGAACTTGAATTAATAAGACATCAGTTGAGTCTTAGTTTTGATAATTAAAGTTTAGTTAATTAAGGAATCGACTCCTTAATTTATGAAAAGTGGTTATTGAATATGACACTAATGGAGAAACTCTATATACATTTAGTTATGATTAGTTACATTCAGTTCTACTTAGTTGCATTTAGTTCTATTAAGTCCAGTTCAGTTACATTTAGTTTAGTTCAGTTCAGTTCATTTAGATTCAGTTACATTAATTTTTGTTCTGTTCATTTCAGTCACATTTAGTTCTATTTAGTTCAGTTCAGTTACATTTAGTTACATTAACTTCCATTCAGTTCAATTCAGTTCAATCGGTTAAAAACTCAGTTAGAGGAAGTTAACACCAGTGAATTAATGGATGGCGCATATCTCCATTGTGAGAGAAAATTATGAGGTGACAACTTGGAACCAAGTAATAAAGGGTGCAAGGTTGAAGGTTAAACAATGTTCATAGTGTTAACAGTGTTATTGGTGCACACAAGGATAAAACCATTCTCTATCTTCTTTGTATGACTGAATTTGGCTTGTTATTAAAGTTATATGCACTTGGAAAGATTGGTATAGTGTTCCATATGGTCTCTATTCTATTGTGCTCTCTTGTCAGGAAATATGCTATTGTGTCGTAATAATTCTTTGCCAATTATCTATCATACTCAAAGGATTGTTGTGTTTTTCATCCTTTTTATTCGGAGGGTTTTCCTAGGGTACATCATGTGTCTTATGGATTAAATAATTTGTGTTCTTGAATTGTTTATGAGATCTACATGCATTGGATTTGTTTATCAAAAGTTTTAAAGTTCAAGAATTATTTCTCAAATGTTAACATGGTATCATAGCAAGGGCATGCAAGAGCTTATTTTTTTCCATTCAAACTAAAGCCTACGTGATCTTGAAGTATTGAGAAAAATCTTAGAGCCATGGCATTGATCTCTGTCCAACCGGAAGACCAACCTGAAGATGACTCCAACTTCAACACATGAAAGGAAAGGGTGTTAAGCATTATTAAAGAGAATTATTTAGATGCCAATGTTACCTCAGTGAGTGAAGAGTCTTTATCCAATGCAAGGAGAATTAAAGAGAAAGTAAATTTTCACCATTCTCGTCACTTTTTAGGAGACAAATTTCGTGGAGCATTTCTGATCAACCATGAAGAATTAGACAGAACGCTTGAAAACCCACTTACAAAATGGGATTATTTAGATTAATCAAGAGAATATTTCAAAAAATTTCAATTGTTTGAGAGATACAATCAATTATTTGAATATTAAATTCTCAAAATTCATGTGATAGTCATTTTACCAAAGTAGACGAATTGATGGAACAACCCCATGATCTGTGCTTTGGATACTATCATTATTCAAATGGATCTTGTGTATAATGAGAGCCTCATAGATTTGATATCACATTCAAATAAGAGGATGATTTTTGGAATATTTTTTTCTTGAATAAGAGCATTCACTCCAGGTTGCATGGGATCTAGTTTCTTCATGCAGAGATTCGCTACCTCCTACATGCACTCAAACTTTCAAACAAACCAAGACCAAGGGACTCTAGTAATATTCACAAGGAAGAAAATATCAAGAGTGAGCATGCAAAATAATAAAACATAAGCACTTGATTTTTTTATATGTTATTTAGATCTATGTTCTTTTGAATGTTTTTGTTATAGTCATATAGAGATTCATATTCCTGGGATTATGATTTGTGAACATATATATTGAGTGTTGTTTCTTTATTTGAAAATAACAATTTCATAAGATATGAATATAAATCATGCATGATTGTTTCATAAGATATGAATATAGAGCTGCATGATTGTTTCATAAGATATCAATATAGAGCTGCATGATGGATTCATGAGATATGAATGTTGTGCTGCATAATTGTTCATAAAATTATGAATATAAAGTTGCATGATTATTCATGAATGTTGGATTGTATTGTTATTTGATTATCCTATGTTTTTATAAAATCAGATTTTGTATTATTACAATCTGTATTCCTTGGGTTATTAATGATGTTATGGTATAAAAATGATTAAAATCATATGTTACAATCTGTCTATTTATTGGTAAATATAAAAATCATATTAAGAATAATAAGGGGTTGCATAAATATTCATGAGATCTAAATATAAGACCGATATAGAACTGGAAAACATTACATGAAATATGAATGAGATTATGTCAACACATTGATTCAATGTGTACATAACTATATGAACCACTGAAAATACATTGAAGTATTCATGTGATTAAAATTCATGAGATATGGTTATGATAGAACATTGGTTAAATGTTTTGCATGCCAGTATGTGTTTGTCATTTTACTGAAATGAATGGATTATGCAAGGTTGTTAATAACTTTATTGAATTTGATTTGTAGGAAAAACTATATGTCTTGACCTACAAGAAAAATGACATGTATTGAATGAAGAGAAATTCTGATTGCTAATCCTAAAAGAGAGAGGGGTGTTGTGAAGCAAGAAGCTTCTGGTAGAAGATCAAGAGGTTCCCTTGTATTTGGAAGAAGTCAGAATAGAAGCTCTAATCTTATTCTAAGATATGTAAAGGATCTTGAAGATAATTAAATTATCTTATTTATGTTCATTTTTCAAGAAGAGCTTCAAACATAGATGGGCATAAGCCTCTATGATGGAGGACCCAAATTATAATTCTCACATCCTAATGGTGAGGGGGAGTAGCTAGATTCACAAGCTCCTGAACAACCAAAAAAATTGATTGATGTATCTTCTATTACGAGGAGACATGCATGATGCTCATATTAATAAGTAAACTGATAACTTTATTCAATAATCTTGTTATGATTCTTATGATTAGTGGTGTGGAAGTCACCAGACAAATATTTTTCTTAGTTAAGGAAAATTTGCAATAAAAGAGCTTGAAGAGTTTCAAGATGATGGGCTATAAATATATGACCACACATATGAAGATAAATATGAAAGTTTATAATTATTATTTCATATTTGGAGGATCTCAAGCCAATTGATATGTATTTGGTTATTCACAGGTCCCAAGATATGTTATATGCTTTAAAGCCTATACATACACATGTACAACAAACCATGTGTTGTGGTTCCTACTTGGTACAAGTGTATGTGGACTCAGATATGTCCTGGTCAGTGGAATATAATTTTAAATATATATGAAATCTAACTAGTCTAGTGCTTGATGAAACATCACATGTGTTTCTCTAGATAGAGCATGTTGAAAAAAAGTAAATATTTATGAGGTTCCTATTCAGTTATATTTGAGACATGGTACATATCCACATATGAGCAGCATTTCTAGCATTATTTTTAACCCTTTTTATGACAAGATTGGTATAACACAAAAAAACTCCTTCAAGTGAAGAGGGAGTATTGATGTGTCTTCACAGGTGGCAACATACAAAGTCCCAACTAGTTAGCCATGGTACATGAATCAGGAAGCCATGGGTTGTGATACCTTGTGGAGATAATCCACATGAGAAAATACATGGTGAAAGTATTAGAGACTATTGATACTAAAGAAGAGTTATAGTCTAGAATGTCAGAGAACAATTAAAGCTCTCGAAGAGGTAGTTCATGTACTATAGTATAAAGAGAAGAATCATTGAGAAAGTGATCATGTCTTGAAGAACATGACAGAGAATGGAAATCTCATAGAGAACTTCTCTAGATAGCAAAATATTCAAGAAGTTGACAAATATTGAAGAGCAAACGAAAAGATGAGAATTTATTTGTGCATAATTTTTCACATTTGTTGTATAATGTTGTATATGATGGATTTAAAATCCATGGTTTCTAGTTTAGAGAATCTTTATTCTAGATTGGATCCAGATGATGCTACTATGTGTAAGTACCTTGTTGGTCTTTGAGTAGACCTGTTGTATTTTATGCTTACTACTAAGCATATGTTTGAGTAAATTTGAGGTACATTAGAATAGGCTCTTTGTTATATTTGATACATGGTAAACCTATTATATGATTGTTCTATCTAGATATTGTTTTAGCCTAAGATAAGTGATGTAAATTGTGGCCAATACTAGAAAAGCTAAGCGTATTGCAGCTAGTACTACATAAGAAAGATGTATGCCAAAGAGTACTATAGAAGCAAAATGTGTTTTTTAAAGAATAGTACTACATGCCGAAGAGTAGTTTAAGTTGGGAAGCTACCTACTAGGGTGAAATACTTGAGCCTACAGTTATTAGGTGTTAATAGTCAAGATTTCTGATAAACCCTATGTGTGTTATGATAAAACACATTGAGATGAAGTTTTAATTCATTGAAGTCATGGTCATGTAAAATGAATTTTAGTACATAGCTACTGATGAGTAGATTTGAAATTTGTGACAAGCAGTTATCAGTGATGAAGTTGAGTTACTCTTGAGATAATCTTGGTATGGTAGGAAATTCCTTGTATGGCGGAGAATGTCTCCCTTATTGAGAGGTAGTGTTGAAAGTACAACTTCGAGAGTCATTCCAATTATACTTATGTTGTATCAAGTCTCGAACCTATGTCGTATTAGGTTTATATCTTCTCCATGTAAGTTATGTTGTATTAAATTAAACAACTTATGTTGAATTAAGTTAGGACCTTGTGTTGTATCAAGTCCTATTAAGGAGAGATGCTTGTAATGGGATCTTATGTCGTATTAATATCATGGATTTATGTTGTATTAAGGTCAGAGACTTGTGTCATATCAAGTAAAATGATTCTCATAGATGGTACCCTATGAGATAGTTCTTCTTAACTGGAGATGGACTTGTGTTGTATCAAGTCTAGAACTTATGTTGTATTAAGTCTCGAGGATATACTATATGATGTATGGCTAGTCATGGTCACCATGTGCTACAAGTCTCCTTTAGGGATTAGCCACCCCTAGAGTGATTTACTTTAGCATATGACTATATGAATAGGGGTAATACATATGATCATAGGTTTGGAAGAATTATTATGAGCATGATATGATAAATATTATTAATTAATTAAACACTCATGGACCATGTAGGATTAATTAATGATTAATCAAATGAGCATAGAGATAGAGTAAAATTTGAATTTCCCATGTATGCCTCGAAGTGAAATCGAATTAACAAGACATCAGCTGAGTCTTAGTTGTGATAAATAAAGTTTAGTTAATTAAGGAATCAAATCCTTAATTTATGCAAAGTGGTTGTTGAAGATGAAACTAATGGGGAAGCAATAAAGACATTCATTTATGCTTAGTTACATTCAGTTCAGTTTAGTTCGATTCAGATACATTCAGTTCCATTGAGTTTATTTACATTTAGTTCTATTTAGTTCAGTTAGTTACATTCAATTTTGTTTAGTTACATTTGAGTACATTCAGTTCCATTCAATTGAGTTCAGTTCAATCAGTTAATAGCTTAGTTATAGGTAGTTAACACCACAGAATTAATGGAGGGTGCATATTTCCAGTGTGAGAGAAACTTATGAGGTGAAAACTTGGCACCAAGTAATAAAGGGTACAAGGTGCACGAGGGTGTCACTTAGGCACCAATATGATAACACGTTCATTCATATTAGGGGGTTAAAAATAAAACAATTCTAAACCAATATATTGGTGCTATATTAAGGGTAAAAGGATTTTTTATTTATTTATAAATATCCAATATTATGGGGCCTTTTTTCTTGCAAACGTTTTCCCGCGCCTCTTCCATATGACTGTGTGATGCTGCATAGTATTTTTTCCACCATTTTTCTAAATTTTGCCATGGTTTTTGTGGGTTTGTTGTGGGTTTGCAACATGTTTGTAGTGTTGGAGGAGGGAATGCATAGCAGTGTTGGAGGAGGGAACATATAGGGTTTCTCTGGTGCATAGAAGTGTTGGAGGAGGGCATGCATAGGGTGTCTCTGGTGTAGTGTTGGAGGAAATAATTTGCCCATTCCTTTTCCATATGCCTACATGATTGTTGCATAGTGTTTTTCCACCGTTTTTTTCGTTTTGGTGGGTTTGCAGCATGTTGGAGGAGGGAACGCATAACCACTACATAACAGTGTTGGAGGTAAGGGATACTACTTTTTAATCACATTTTTATTTCATTTCCTTCACCTAGAGTGACAATAGGAATATCCAAAGGAAATTTCCTTCACCTCGAATAACAGTACAGAAGGGAATAGTTCTATAATAAGCAACTGTAGGGGATATGAAACCATGTGTACTTCCAATGTAAATCAAGAAAGTATAGTGTTTACCTGAAAAATAAATTTATCTTGTATGAGGGGGATTAATACTCTTCCTATTGATTGTCCACTGCTACATATATTTGGGCTTTTTATGGAATCCTCTATAGTCCCTTTTAGTTCCAAGTGGTACACTTTCTAGTCTAATTCTTTTTCTTTGGGTAAATATGGAATTTAAAAAAAATCCTCTACATTCAAAGCATTTGGATCAAGCATAGGTCCTATATTATGTTTTGTTCATTCTTATTTCCTGAGCTCTAGTGGTGATGCTAGGTTAGAGTTTCATTGATCGTACTTACATCTGATTGAAAATTCCACTTAATTATTTTCTTTGTTGGGGATCTGTTCCACATAGCTTATTCCTTTATATAAATTTTGTTAGGGTCTTTGGCAATTTCCAAAGGTAGAAGGGAATTTCCATGTCTAGTTAATTCACCTGTTATAGTGTAGGTTCTAGCGTCGTGTTTTTTAATCTGCCATCGACATTCATCAAAGGAAGTGAGTAGTAATCATTAACATATGTTTTGAAATTCATAATAGCTTGTATGATCCATATTTATGTGATTATTAATCATTAATGTAGGTTTTTTCTATTCACAATCGATATTTATCAGCCTTTGGTGGCAAACACAGTTTCCTTCCTATGATATGTGTCCTTTTCTTTCAATGATCCTCTCTAGATAATAACTCAAGAACATTTTCTTCTTCTGTGCATATATTTATATTTATTTGATCATCTGATCTCTATGGTAGAGTTGATAACCCTGCATTATCTTTATTCAAGAGATTTCTTTTCTTCTTTAGAATGGAATTATGATGCAAAGAAGTGTTTGGAACTACCCTAACTTCATTGTATTTAGTCACAAACATAGAAAGCACATGATCTTTGACATTAGGAACATAATTTTCATGAATATTTTCAAAATATTTTTCACCCTTCAAATTTTCTTTATAGTGGGGGAATAGAAACACCCTTACTTTACTAACCAACCAAGCACCCATTGACAAACTTTGAGGCTTTGATTTCCTGCACAAGAGAGTAATTTTAGGGTTTGATTTCTAGCAATTTGAGGCTTATGTTTCAGCCCTTGTAGTGAAAATTTTCTTATAGGTAATAAAAAAATAAATCTAGCCCTGAAAAAGTGAAATTTCTTATGTTTAGAGGAATTATTCTAGCAATTAGCAGCTATGATTGAAGTACTTATACTGACATGGAATTTTGTTATTGTAACTGTTCATGAATTCCTTAAATTCAATTAACAATCAAGTAGATAGAAAGAGTTTAAGGAAAACCTGTGTTTTTTAGGTCCAATGCTTTGGGTTTCTAATGAAATTCCCATCATTAGAGATAGTCACTAGATGAGAAGAGTGGGTTGGAGAAGAGCATTATATTAAACCAAGATCATAAACCAACTATATATAAGAGAGTTGAGCTATTAAAATAATATAAGAGGTTAGTTTTTCCAAGATATAATATTGGTAAACCATTTATTGTGAGATCATTATTGTACATCACCTTTAGTATTTAACTTAATCAAAGAATTCAAAGAAGAGGATCCGAATAGGAAATCTAAATACATGAAATTGACTAGGGAAATTGAGGAATATAGTTGCATGTATTTCCCGGATGTATTGGTCACTAATAAGAATGATGGGTTTTTATCACATCAAGTATAATGGAAAAAGATGCATATAGGTAGGTATATAAACAATGACTCACATCACGATCTTGCACAAAAAATTCATTGTCATAAGCACACTTGCTTTTGGAATTTAATTCATGATACACAGCTTTGCAATCCTAGTGAGAAAAACCCTTACTAAAACTCACTAAACACCTCTCAAAATAGTGCCCTGTTTAGACTAAAAAACCTAGACTAAAATCACTAGTGCAAACACCGCATTAAATTGAAAAGCTCCCAACAATGGATCATTATGTGTTAATATACATAAATATTAGAATTATGGAAATTGTAACATCATGTAGATAGTAGCACTAGATCACACATAACTTTTATTACTAAGATAATAAGTTACAAAACAAATAGCTCAAAATTGAATGTCTCACACACTTGTCATGCCTTTATTTTATAGACTATGAAAGGCTAATGGTTTACAAAGATAACTTCTCCAATGGCATGCCTATATTAGGAGAGGAAACCCTTAACCCATCTAGTGTTGTGCTTCAATTAAGAGGAGAAACCCTAACACCAACCTCGCCCTCCCTATATAGATAATGTTGCCTAAATTAGAGAACTCACTAAAGAAGAGTAGATGCATCTTCTTTCTTGGAGATAATTCCCTACCTAATTATGGAGATTTATTGATCCATGTTCCCCATCTAAACATAGAACACCAACTAACTAAATATCAGAAAGGAATGTTCTAAATATGGAAGAAACTAAAGATAACATTGCTTCTAAGGATAGCACATGCATGTTGTAATTTTTAAAGCATGCATGCACCTCTAAAGGAGAATGACATCTAGAGCAGGAAGGTAAATCCAACACTTCTTTAAAAGAAAGGTGTTCAACAAACCAAGGAACTCCCCTTTTCATCTTTGTTTTCCATAATATTCAATGTGTACTCCCCTTGTTCAATTAATACTTAGTCAACAAATGCATGCTTAGAATCCATTATTGATTCCACAGTGGGCATACTTCTCCATCATATCATCTCGCCATACATGTGCTTCAGTTTCTTTCTCACTACTAGAAACCTCTATATCAATGATAGAAGATGTTAGTGTAACATGAGTTAGAAAATTCTTAGGAAGAATACTCACCTGAAATGTAACTTTAGGTGTTTCCACTTGTTTTTATTCCTCCTACATTCTTGAATTCCTAATTGAATTGATTAGCACTAAAGGCATGTTGCCAATTCGAATATCATTTTTCTTCTTCTAATCAACTTTTGGGACATCAAGCTTATCTCCCACCTCAAATTCTACCAAAGGTTCCTATAACCTAGAGGACCTTCCATTCTGATCAAATCTAACATATCAACTTACCACTGTCTTCTATCATGTGGAATATAAACCCAATGAGCTTTGGAGGTCTCACAATAACCAACAAATATATCCATGATGGTTGAAGGTTTAAACTTAGTCCTAGTTTAATAAAGAATACATGGATATAAACATGAAAACCAACTATACCAAAGTGTGATACTTGAGGCTTATCACCAGTGAAGGATTCCTTGGATATTCTATTCTTCAATATCCCATGAGGATATTTAGAATATAGATTATTGCGTTGCATGCATTTGCCCATATACACATGAACGAGTCAATGTCATGGGTCATTGCTTTTGTATTATCAATGATAAACCAATCCTTTATGTCTGTAATTAGAAGTCAATCTCATGGTGCATGACATTTATCCGTCCTACCCCATTTTAGGTAGATCCATTCAAATTATTTCATCTGACCAGAAAACTCAAATTTGGAACAGATATAGTTGTGATGCAGAGTGTGTATCTTCCACTGGTCCCAAATCTAGGGAGTCTCCACGTGTCCCAAAATGTAGAAATCTTGCATGTTATTGAAGGTCCATGTTCCATGACAATTTTAGTGAACAACTTTATAAGTGGAGGTAGCTAAGGAATACTGCAGAGACGACTCGAAGGAGCTTTGTAGATGCTCTCAGAAACTCAAAGGAGTTTTGGATGCCAAAGGGCATTGAGGATTTGTGGAGTGTCAAAAATTGGGTCATGCAGCTCTGTGTGAGTCATTTATATGATATTTAAACAACACCTATGTGTGTTTAGTGGAGAAAAGAGGAACTGTCTGATTAGGACCGTTGAAGTATTTGTAATAACAGTTTATTACTATGTATCTGAATCATAGTAAGAGTTGTCGAGTGTATTTTCTGAAAGTAGTTTTCTGTGAAAACATTTTTTCGTTAAATTAATTATCTTCCTTTGTTTACTTTTGGCCTCTCCCACATTTTCGGTATCATTTTGGTATTAGAGAAAATAGATCCCCAGAAGATTCAAAGAGGAAAATATATTGATGAGTTATAAACATGATTGATATCGATAATTTTGAATACCATTTTGGCATGAACTTGAAGCAGGGAAAAACAATTTTTTAGTGACCCACAATCCACATGTACCCATCATTAGGGAATAAAGTGGTTTTGTTGAAGGCTATGGAAAGACTACATAATAGTGTTGAAGTGGGAAACAACATAGCACATAAATATAGATCATCCCTTGACAACAAACCCTAACCATAAAGATAAATTAAATAAAAACATTGAGAGAAAACCTTGATAATAATAATATATTATAGTTCAAGAGAAGATATTGACATAAGGATAGATCAAACCTTGAGAAGGAAGGGAGTTTATTCTTTTAGCCATTAAGTTTTTATGGTTTTCTAAGTTTTTCATTAAAACCAAATTTTTGGGGGGTTCAATGGGTCATAGATGCACTGGAAGTTTCAGGATCTGTTTCAAAATTTCAGGAATTGTTTGATTTTTCACAAGATTCATTTCATGGGACCAGGATACGTTTCCATGATGGATCCTAGGAGGATCTGATCCAGATATATATTGGATCTATGGATCCTACATACTCGAGTGGTGGATTCAATAACATAGGTTTCATCAATATATGATCTGGATTTCCTTTATGGGTGGTGGACAATGGACATTCTTGGGGGTGTCCTTGAAGGGTTTTGTACACCCTTAGGAAAATGGGGTATGTTCTTCACATCCCTAGGAAATTCCTTGCCAAAATAAGGTATGCCTTAGGGGTTTATAGGTTCCTCCAAGACCAAAAACCCTATAAAGGCACCAAAAAAGGCTAGTTTTGGTGGCTGGAAAATCAAAATCCCATTGGCATAAGTTTTACCCATGCATTGGCCACTTATGAAATTTTTATCATCAGAGTTTAACTGTTTACAAATTCATTCATTGTGATCCTTGTCATCCAGTGCACTCTCCAAATCATGTTTTCTCCAAATCACTCTACCCAAAATAATACAACAAATACACTCAAAACATTTAAGTGAATGGTAAAAACCCCTTAATCTTCCCATGCATTCCTTGAAGAGAGGGAAATTCCTTTCCATGCTGGTGTTGGTTCATTGATGTTGTACACTGTTATGGGTTATCTTATACTTGATAACAATATTTTCATGGGTTGGGCATTGGGGAAGTATGTGTATTTGGAATTTCAACCATGTTTCTTTGTATAACTTGAATATCCATTCTTCCCATTGCTTATTAGCATAGTCAATCCCATTGGTGTGTGGACAATTGTCAGAATGATTGCTTATCTAGATGAGAGTGTAATGTAGGTTTCGAAGTTGTTCTACTTTATTATCAATGTGCATTCCCCTTAATAGAAAGATGGAATGCACTCAAACTCAATAGATTTATTTGTAAATCTCAAATGGGGATCTAGCCCACATCTCACATTAACACACATGTTTCTTAATATGAAGCCCATCCCAAGCCTTAAATGTAGAACATGAAATCCTTCAAGTTGGACAACACTTTGAAGCTTAGAAGATCCTTTCAAACCCAAAATTTATACAATAAAACCCAGTTCTTTTGTATGAAGCTCGTCTAAAGCCATTGTTAGAATATAATCCGTTAGGGATTATAATATTGTAAATAAATAAATAGGAATAGTTGGAAGCCGAAAAGGCTGGACGGAAGGTGAAATAAACCGTCACATGAATGTATAAATGAATGCTTAGCCATGAATAGATGAATAGAATTGGGAGTTATTACCATCATGTGGTATCAGAGCCTAGCTACCCGCCTGCCACAACTCCTGGCTGCATTGCATGCCTGCCATTCTCCCTGCGTTATCAGACCTTGGCCGTTTCTCCTGCAAGTCTGCGTGCATGCATTATTGGTATAGAACAATACCTAACCCTAAACCTAATTGTTTCACGCTGAAGCTTTGTGCTGCGACCTCTTCATTTGCATATCTCCACTCTAGCTGTAAATGTGTTCTGAATGTTTTTGTGACTGGTCTAGTGCTCCTTACTCTATCCTGCGATTTGTGTGAATATCATGCATATCGTGGAGGAAGGAAACCCTAATATTCTGAGTATTGCCGTGGAGTTACCTGTTTGAATATTGGTTGCTGCTTGAATATTGGCTGCTGTATATATGCTTTCTGCTTGTAATATCAGAGTCTATCTATATGCTGCATTTTTGCTGTGACCATGGAGAGTGCTGCATGGAGAGTGTTGCGTTTATTTGTATCTTGTACAGGTCTATATGCCACTGAAGATATATGCTGCGTTTTTGCTGTGACAGTGGAGAGTGCTGCGTTTATTTGTATCTTGAGGCTGTAATACATGTTAAAGGATGCGAAGAGTCTGCCTGGTGAAGAATGCATTGAGCTGCCTGGTGGATGATATATTGTGCTGGTATATCATTTTAATGCTGCGTTGGAGATGGTGCCATTGCTTTCTTGAAGGCTGATTGAGTGCTGAAGACTGCTCCTACGTGGAGACCTACATGGAGAGTGCCTGCGTGAATGCTGGCTGCGTGGACCTGCGTGGAAACCTATGTGAAGATTGAAGCTGCGATTTGAGATTGTGAGTCCCGAAGTTGATTGTGTGGACTGCGTTGAAGGCCTGTTGAAGGCTGCGATTTGGCTGCATAACTTTAAAGACTGAACATGAAGACCTGCGATTTGGCTGCATAACTTTAAAGACTGAACGTGAAGACCTGCCTGGAGAATTGTGAAGCTGACTGAGTATTCTACGTGAAGAGATTACTGCCTTCACGCACTGGAGAATGCGTTGATCTGGAGATGCCCTTCAGTGACCTATCGACTGCGTTGTGATATATCTATTCCACGTTTTTTTTGAAGACTCAGCCAGAACCTGCTCGTGGAGAGACTGCTCATGGAGATAGTATGATCCTGCTGAGCCTGCGTGGAGTGATTGTGCATTGAAGAATGATGCATTGAAGACTGAATGGTGACTTCCTGCGTGGTGAACCTGCGTGGAGCTGGGACCCATCAATGTGGAGACCTGTCAGTGTTTATGATGAGTGATATAATATATGCTGCGTGAGTTTTTGATTTATATTCCAATAATATATGCTGCTGGTATTTATATTTCAATGTAATGCCAGTACCGTTTTAAAGAGCGCAATGGGAACATCTAGGTCATTTGATGGGGGTAGATCAATAGAACGCAACAAGGCATTTACAAATGGACTCAGTAAGAATCGCACAACTAACAAAAGTAATGGGTTATCTGAAAAATGAATAAAGACTGATATATTGGAGAAATTATGTATGCTGGAGATTATTGTATGCTGCGTTTATGATGAAGAATTTTATGTATATGCTCACTGATATATTGAAGACTCTTGCTATATTGTGAAAGAATGTTTGTTTAAATATTCACGTGGATACTCTTGCTTGCTGCATACTACTGGAACATTGAACAAAACTAGAGCGCACCCACTGAAATGCTGTTGGTGGAATGTGTAAAGACTCAGCCTCAATATTGGTGCGTCCTCTCTAGGGTGGAAACCCTAATTTCTTGCGTGAAGCTGCCTACAAGTTCTTCAAGCTGCTGCGAGTCATGCTGGATACTGTGTTAAAAGCTGCAGGTATCTTGGAGATTTTTTGGCACATTGCTGTTGCTGTTCCATTAATATTGATTCATAAACCCTAGATTTTTGAGTGTAGTCGATGAAGAATTGAAAATATTGTTGTAAGCGGTTGCATAACTTATTTTCTATGTTTGTACACTGCCATAAAAATTGTATTTCTGCCTTTTGGAAGACCATGTACTGAATTTCTTCTCCCTGTATTGCTGCAAATTGAAGCTGCGATACTGTCATTGTATCACTTTAAAACCTGAAGTTGAGATTGTAAATCACCTTGGCAGAGACTGTAGACCTGCAAGGTTATTGTTTTTCTCTTTGTCATATCAATTTTATTACTGTAAATTACACTAACAGTTGTAAAGATGCACTCTTTGGCATCTAGTATTGGTGCTTCCCTAGCTGGCAAAGACCAATCCAAAGACCCTTCCAAGGGAGATTGCGGAAAAGAGAGAGGCAAAAGAAGAAGAAATTTCAGAGGCAGAGGGGGCAAAAGAAAAAGATCAGACTTGCAGTGCAAGCGTTGTGGAAATACTGGGCACACATCAGATCAGTGTTGGGCTTCATGGGATTCCATCAAAGACAAGCACAACCAGAAGAAAGATGACCAAGATGCTATTAAATTTTCTGACTCTTGTATTGTTGCACATTGTAATCTTGGATTTAATGAAATGACTTCTCTTTCATCTTACAAAGATTGTTGGCTGCTTGATACTGGTGCAACATCACACATGACATTTAGAAAATACTGTTTTGAAGAACTGAATGAAACAATTGATGGCATAGTGTACTTTGCAGATAAGTCAAGTATTAAACCAAAGGGAATGGGCACCATTCGACTGAAGATGCCTGGATTCCCTGATTTCTTGTTGAAGAACGTTCTCTATCTTCCAGAGTTACAGAGAATCCTACTGTCCATGGTGGAGATTCGACAGCAAGGCCATTCCATCCACATGTTTGATGGAATCGTTGAAATAAGAAAGTCCTCTGACAACCAAGTCATCATGACTGGATACGAAGATGGAAAGCTGCTGAAGCTCAAGGGTTCATCCGCAAGATTTCAGAACTATGCCTACCTCTCTCATCATGGAGAAGGTAATATGTCATCTAGTTCATTGTGGCATGCAAGATTTGGCCATCTAAATTATAACAGTCTTCGTTTGTTGAGAAAGAATGGTGTATTTGGCTTGCCCACCATTCCTAAAGAGAAGAATAAATGTGATGCATGCATTTTAGGGAAACATAGTAAGCTGCCATTCCATGAATCTAAATTCAGAGCAAGTAGGAAATTAGAACTAGTACATTCTGATTTGTGTGGCCCAATGCCAACCCCTTCAGCAAATGGGAACAATTATTTTATGACATTTGTTGATGAATACTCAAGAATGTGCTAGACATATTGTTTAAAGACAAAATCAGAAGCATTTCAAAAATTCAAAGACTTTCATGCATTAATTGAAAAACAAGCACAATAAAAAATTGGTGCACTTCGTACTGATAATGGAAAAGAATACACTTCAAATGCTTTTGAAGCTTATCTTCGTCAACATGGAATTGCACATCAGACTACCGTTCCCTACAATCCTCAACAAAACGGTGTAGCAGAGAGAATGAATAGAACCATAATGAATATGGTTCGCTCAATGATGTTTTTCAAAAATGTAAAACTAATGTTTTGGGGTGATGCAGTAAAATGTGCAGCATATTTGAGAAATAGAAGTCCATCAAATGCACTTGATAAGAAGACTCCACCTGAAATGTTGTTTGGTCATCTCCCTTCAGCCAGGCATCTCAGAGTTTTTGGTTCCGCCTGTTATTCCTTGATTCCGAAGGAGCAAAGAAACAAGCTTGGTGCTCGAAGCAAAAAGTGCATTTTCATGGGGTACGAAGAATACTCCAAGGCATACCGGTTGTATGATGAGGTAAACAAGAAATTTGTTATTTCCAGAGATGTCATTTTTCTTGAAACTAATAAAAACGACCAGTCCATTGAGAGACAGATTGATCATCTAGAAAATTATCCTCATCCAAAGAACTATTATGAAAATGAATATGAAATTCCAAATGTTGAAGGGGGGATTCCTATTCTGGATCAACCTTTGGAATTTCCATATGAAGCACCAACTCCCCCGCATGAAGAAGTTCCTGCTACTTCACTTGAATAAGAGGTTCAACTGGATGATGTGATTGAGAGAATTGAAAGACTCTCAATCAATGATGAAGCTCCACCAGCTGATCAACCAGGACCATCACGGAACATTCCTAAATGGGCCACAAAGACACTTGAGAGTGTCCATCCAGATGAAGTTGGAAAGACGGGAACAAGAAGTTCGAATAGACATGGAGAAGGAGCAGATAACTCAGGTGATGACATGGATGTATCATTTGATTGTGAATTTAATTTATCTGCTAACTTTGAACCAACTTCCTTTGAAGAAGCTTCTACTTGTATTGAGTGGAAAGAAGCTATGAAAAATGAGTATGATGCACTCATAAAGAATGGAACTTGGAAGCTGGTTGACCCTCCAGTTGGAACCAAACCAATTGGCTGCAAGTGGGTGTACAAGAACAAATACAAATCAGATGGCTCACTTGACAAGCACAAAGTGAGGCTTGTAGCAAAAGGCTATGCACAGAAAGAAGGAATTGACTATGAAGAAACTTTTTCTCCTACAGCAAAATGGGCTACCATTCGTACCTTACTCTCTTTGGTTGCTCAGAAAGGGTGGAAAGTTCATCAAATGGATGTGAAAACTTCTTTCTTGAATGGAGACTTGAAAGAGAATGTCTTCATGTCTCAGCCAGAAGGCTTTGTTGTGAAAGGAAAAGAACAAAAAGTATGCAAGCTTGTCAAATCCTTGTATGGCCTAAAACAAGCGCCTCGCGCATGGTATGAAAAGCTAACCGAGCATCTTTTGAAGCTAAATTTTGAACATTTTGATCTTGATGATGCAACACTATTTATAAAGAAAGTTGGAAGATCTGTTGTGTATCTTGTGGTGTATGTATATGATCTTTTGATGACAGGGAACAATGAGAGCTATATATCATCCATAAAGAAAGATTTGAAAAAGATCTTTGAAATGACAGATATGGGACATCTCCACTGTTACTTAGGAATTGAAGTCACTCAACATCCTAAGTACATATTCCTATCTCAGAAAAAATATGTTGGAGAACTGCTAAACAGATTTTGCATGACAGATTGCAATCCTATATCTACTCCAATGGAACAGAAAATGAAGCTCACATCAAGCGAAGGAAAAGAATTTGAAGATACGAC
>LPNX010517189.1:5529-156966 GCA_001517045.1 Pseudotsuga menziesii
TGAATTTCTGTTTCTGATCATATGATGATGTTATTCAGATCATTTGTTTATGTTTATTTGATTATTATTGTCTTATGTATGGTCATAATGGTTTGAGGAAGGTATAACTTGTTTTGCAGGTCTCTTGGAGCGAGAGGAGCAAGAAGAGAATTGAAGAGAAAGCTTGGACCAGCCTTCAGTTAATCAGGTGTGGACCTTTCTCATCTCTGAAACTTGCTGTTATATGCTTGCTGAACATTGTGCATCTCTCTTTTAACCCCAGTACGTTGATGGCCTCTTAAACCCTAGCCATAGGATACTTTCCTTTACAACAGTATGTAAGTTCTACCTTGGTTGACAATGCACATATAATCATACATAAAGAAGAACATTGATAGATAATAGTTGTGAGACTTCTGAATAAAGAGAAACAAACTTGCGTGTAAAGTATCATAAGAAAGATGGTATGTGGTACAAAGACTTGTAAAGGTAAATATAAGCTATGAACTTATGTGCAAAATTCCCATAAGGAAGTTGTTGTGCAAAAGTCCACATAAAGATGAATTGCAAGAAATGGCACGCCGATACAAATCCTAACTTTTTGAAAACAAAATCCAATGGGGCGTTATCCAAAGTTAAGGAACTTCACCAAGTGGACACAACTCTTGATTGAAGAAGACTATAAATAAGCTAGACATGGATGTGGTGAAGTAAACTTGTGAAGAATGAAGGTTTGAGATAACACTTGGAAAAGCTTCAGGATTCTTTTGGGGTATCAATGGATCGTTGATTGTACTGAGTATCTTTACACTGTGGAGCTAAAGTGTGCAATTAAGTCAGTGATGAACAACAAATACATTCCTTAGATGAAAAGGATACATGATTATGAATGTGTGAACCTATTGCTCAATAAAAGACACAAACCATAGAACATCAAATGTGACTGAACTAGAAACTCTATTTAGATGTAGAACACAGATCAACAAAGAAGACACAGATCACAGTAATTATCACACATCGTGTTTTGGACAACTGTTTGTTCAGACGCATATCAAAGAAGGTGCAACACTTGTGTATTGTGAAGACATTCACAAAGATAATGTATTTCTATATTTTCAGTTTTTCAATACAATCATATTTCATATCAGGGAGGTAGGACGAGGCAAGGAACAAGGAGTTGCATCCTCCTTCCAGTCGATGCTGGAGAATATAATTAGGGTGTTGTAGCATCCTTTTTGTTGGTGTGGATAAAACTCATGGGGTCACAGCCTCCTTCCAGTTGGTGCTAGAGAACACAAGTGAAAGTTGGTGCTTTAAGAAATATAGAGCACAATTATCCACAGGTCAGAACTTGAAGCCACAAGTCACAATTTGCTCAATTAGATTGATATCTCTTCAGGTCGGTGCCTGAAGATCACGAGTCCATGCTCACGTAGATTGAATTTGTTGTAGGTCGGTGCCAACAACCTATAGATTGTACTTGGGGATCAGGTCAACTCCTGAAATGAGCAGGAGTGTTCATGTTTAGAAATTGCAATCTCCCACTGATGTAATTATACATAAATATTTATAAATATACAATTATTCTCAAATATTTGTGCATTGTTCTAATTGTTCTTGTTGATGTTGAAAATTGTTAATTGGTAAAAATATGCTTAAGTTAAAATTGTACATATTTGTGATATTACTTATTCACCCCCCTCTCATTAATAAGATAAATCCAACATCCATACATTTTTTATTTTTTATTTAGACATTACCACATATAGATTTTATTGGTGTATTTATTGATGTTTCCCCTTCTCCTTTTTTCCATAACTACCATCGCTATTTGGATTAATACCTAACAAATATCTATTCAATTTTCCTTTCCCATTCAAAATAAAAAAATAACATTGAGAAAAATGGGTGTTTTATCGTATTCTAGCAATTCCTATTGAACTTAAATAAAATTTGTTCTTTCGTAAATTTATTTGATCCATATATGGTGTTCACTAAACACAAATTTAGTTCAACATTGGCATAAGTTCAAGGTAACATCAACATTAAAGAGGATGGTATTGGAAGACAATTGCCTCTTTTTAGTTTGTTTAAGGAAGGTGAAGGAGTATGCTATATGATTTGTCTACTTTATATGGTTCAAAAGCAAAATATGACAAAAAAAACATGGATCGATCAAAATCCTTGCGTTGGCAACTTTTTAGTGTGTTGGGTGTTTAGGTGTTCTAGATATTATTTTGTTTGATGAATTCAATGAGGAGGAAAATCATGTTCTACCTGCTTCACCTCCTCGCAGAGTTGATTCCACTAATTTCTCTTGGAACTCTACTTGTGATATGGGTACAAAAGGTTCAAAAAGTTGTTAGTTCATTATCTCGTGATCATTTTTCTCCTCACCAAAGTTGTTCTCAACTTTGACATGCCTCTTCAACTATTATTATATTCCTCGAAATAGTCTCCAAATCCATAGAATTTTCATGAAGCATATAGTCAAACAAAATGGGATAAAGCTATGAATGTGTAGTATCATTCCTCAATGCTAAATGATGCATGGGATTTAGTCCCTCACCCCAAGGGATAAAACCTATGAAATTTAATTGGGATTAGACAACCAAGTTTGGACTAGATGGAAGTGTGGATAACTCATAAGGTCCATTTAATTAGTACATGGAGTTTTCCATTAGGTCATAAGTCCCAACTATTATCTAACCTTCACTGCGTTTTCCAAGATGGATTTTGTATTTTTCTTTTATAACTTGCAACTTCACAACTATGGGAGATCCATCATATTTATGTTAATTCTACCTTCTAGCATGGGGATCCATAGGAAGAAACTTAAATGGAAAACATCAGTAAGTTAATTCAAGGTAACTCTAAAGTTGTATCAAAATCTAAGAAATATCTTTGTGGACTGAAGAAAAACCATAAGATTGGGATGGGAATATGGATTGGTTTTCCTTGATTTAGGATTTTCTAGATTTTACTCCAACCTAAATTTTTACACACAGAAAGTGGGTGATGCAATCCATTTTTTATTTTATTTATGTTGATGTTCTCATTATTAATAGAAGTGATCATGCCATTTGATTAACCAACCAAAGTCTAATCTTAGGTTCCGATGTGAGATAGCATAAGTAGAGAACCTATATTGTTTTCTTAGTCGTCAGGTCTTATATACAAAGGAAGGTATTTTCCTTTCTCATCCTAAGTATATCCTTGATCTCCTTATAATATTTCACATGGATGACTGTAAATCAACCTTCACCCATTTTTAGTAGAGTTAAGTTGTTTTCCTATTGTTCCATGCTTGAGATATAATCCATTTTGTATAGGTAATTAGATGGCAGCGTATTGTGCTTAACTCGTGCACACACATACCTTTATTTAGTTCATTGTGTATTCATTCCCTTTATGAATTATTCATATAAAATGCACTTTAAAGAAACAACATGGATACTTTGATACATTTGAGGTACAATTTAGTTTGACATTCTATTCAATTTCAGGAAAACTACTTCATTCTTTGGTTTCAATTTTTTTGATTAGGATAATGACCTTGATGATTTGAAGTCCACTACAAGTTATGATTACAATTATGTTGGTTTAGCTAATCTTACTTGGAATGCATGAAACATGATACTATTTCTACTTATTTGTTGATGCATAGTATAGAGAAACAATTCGCATAGATTAGGAAGCACTTTAGGTTCAATGGCTCCTTTTCTATTTTAGTTTTCAACATGCACATATGAGCATATTAGGATTTAATAGTGATAGTTATTTCATCCACTTTTCCCAACACCCATTTCAATATCAACACACTATGTACATAGATATATACATGCACTCTATTCAAGAACTTAATATTCATTATTAGGTTAGTGACTTGAATTCTTCTAAACAAAATAATGGATTGAAAAAATCTTTAGAAAAAACATGACATGATAAGCCAAGTTTATTCATCTTTGGTTGATGTTAGGCGTGAAGTTTTCATTAAGGGGTTGGGGATAGGAATAACACCTCCTTCCCTCTCATAGGTTCTAAGTGGAACTTAATGTCTATATCATTATATACTAATTGTATGATATGTTAAGTGACAAGTGTCATATGCACTAGTAACACAAAAAAATCTTGCAATATAGCATGCACTATGTACCAATTATTCACTACCATGATTGTGCATATTGTTATATATACTAGTTGTATAATACGTTAACTGACAAGTGTCATATGAACTAGTAGCACTAAAGCATCTTGTAGTGCATATGAGTCAATATATTAGTATATTAAGAACTACATAAGAAAGAACCTACTATCCATAAAAAATAGATTGCATTATACATGTATAGCATGAGAAAAATGGGTGCTCTATTGTTCTAGCAATTCATTTTGAACTTGAATAAATTTATGGTCTTGCATGGTATTGAAAATATGTTCTCTAAGCACTAATTTAGTTCAACATTGACATAATGTCAAACCGGCGTAAACATTGAGGAGGATGATATTGGAAGTAAAATTTCTCTTTTGAGTTTGTTTAAGGAAGGTGAAGGAGTATGAGACATGATTTTTCTACTTTATAGGGCCAGGAAACAAAATATAACCAAAAGGTATTGCAAAAACCTAGACAATGTAGGGTCTTCAATATCCCAAATAGACTTCACTAGGTTGATTTCAAGTTCAAAAGCCTCACATTATATGAGGGGATAGTATGTATAAATTTCAAACAAAGGAGGAAGTGGAGGCTTGTCCATCAAGGATAGTATGGCCAACGTCAACATCCAACTCATTTCTAAATGTGGTTGCATTAAATTTGATGGTCCAACTAAAACTTATGCACTTTTACACTACTGTTGGTGTGCATATTGTTATATTTATTAGTTGTATAAGATGTTAAGCAACAAGTTCCATATGCATTATAATTAAGGAATATTGTATAGAATACACTATGTACATCTTATGCACGTATCCCTAGTTTAGTTACAATCCCATCGGGAAGTCATGTGTCTAATGTAACCATAAATTATGACATTTATTTTAATGATCTATGCCATAAGATCCACATTATCATCTTGGATCATTTAGCTCAACTTGGGTAATTTAAAACATTTGCTTCTTGATAGGGAATTATCCTTATTTAAAGCTTGTGGAGATTCTTGTCTCATTCCTTTCCTAAGGACATTTATATGATTCCCTAGTGATTATACCACTTATTTTGGGGAAAATTCCACAGAGGTGAGCAATCCTCCCTTATCCTTGCAGGTTATAACCAATGAAACAATGTAAATGATGATTAGTGGAGAATACACTAATAAGCTAAAACAAAAATCAATAAACAATAATGAAACAAAATCTTGACAAGTGCTAATACCATAAAAAACAAAGAAAATGAGTTAGATTCAACCATACAGTATTGTCCAATGGAAAAACTTGTTTACAAATGGTGTCACCTAGAAGAATACAACTTCAATGGTAGCCAACAATATCACCTAGGGATGGGTTCTTTTGAACTCTTTCAAATTGCTTGCTAACTAACTTAGAATGATGAGGAGAAACACTTGCTTCTTGAGCAATAAGTCAAGAGACATTTGAATGCCAAATGATGATAGCAAATGGGGATGGAATATGATCTCTCAAACCAATTCTTGTAGTATATATTTCTCTAGATTTATGTTATGTATTGCATTACCAAGGATTCCTTTTATACGCCAAATGGAGGTCTTGGAGCATCTAGTTCCCAATGTGAATGCTCCCAAGCCTGTGAAGATGAAAATTTGAATTCTTGGAGCCAAAAATGTTGTTGTAATCCTTGACTGCACCGTAGAGAGTTAATGGTCCACCTGGTAGTACATTCATGTGGGTTCCGAGACTTTTCTTGCACTGGTGTTTGGAAAAAAGTTGTGTAGTTGTACAAAATGATGGACTCTATCATTCTAAGGTTCAAACCTCATTCTAAATTTTGATGAGGATGATGCCAAATTAGATGCCGGTTGTATGTTGATGATGTATTTATGCAATAACGAGCAAAATGTTGGATGTGTGTGAAAGTTGGACAATAAAAAATGCCATTTTATGTGTGAGGTTAGGAAGGACATGTATAGCCGAAATACAAAATTAATTGTTTATTTCCCTCATGTTGATATTCTGATCTGTGATAGTAAGCAAGCAATTGTTGAGAGTAAAGGACTACTTGGAGGGAGGATGTTGGTGATGACCGTTGAAGTAAGTAATTGATAGGTGACACATAAAAATGATTGTTTATACAAATGAGGCAGGTACTGGTATGCTTGTGAAATTTTGTCAAAGAAAATTATAATAAGAGGAGATCAAGGGGTCATCTATATGACATGCCAGACTCATGGATGAAGCTAGATTCGATCCCATCATGAGTAAATGTGTCTTGGATTATTGATGATGTTAATGATGACTTCATTGGTGTTCTCACATGTACATATTTATAGAAATGTTGATGTTTCAAGCTGAATAGTGCAACCCATCATCGGGACAAGATACAAAAGAATCCCACAAATATTATCCATGACAACCATATGTCAGCTAGTTAGAGGGGATTAATCTTTTAATGATTTCAAATTTTTAAGCTTTGTTAGTTAATAATTTTAATATCTTTGAAAAACCCTTTTAACCTTTTAATTTTTTATGATTAATAATGGGCTCTCATTAATATGATAAGAGATATTAATTTCATTTAATTACTTAAGGAGCATTATAATTTATTGGGCCAAGCGAGGTGATCTATGTATGGGGGAGATGTTGTCACATAACATAATGTAACACAATGTTACATTACAAAAATAAAAAGTAATTAAAAAAATTCATATCAACTCATAAAATTAAAATTACAACCAAATGAAAAGTAATTAAAAATCCATAAACCAAAAAATTAAAATCAACATAGATCTATCTTAAACTCGAGCTTACATGTAAATTTTTATGAACATGTAACAAAATTAGATAATAATAAAAATTACACCTCAATAAATTGGATTCCTTTCACTACAAGGTAGATATGGGTTTAAAATGGATCTATGGTGGTTTAAATTATTTGATGATAAAATATATAAATTTAATTTTATTACTTAATAAACATTATAATTTATTTAATTTAAATATGATAAGAGATATTAATATAATTTAATTCCTTTGTGAAGATTATAATTTATTTCAATTAAATAAGATTAAAGTGAAAATTAATTTCAAAGACTAGAACATAAATGATGGAAAAATAAATTAATCTTAATAATTAATTATAATTTATTTAAATTATTTAATGATTAAAGTGAAAATTAATTTCCAAGACTAGAACATACATGATGGGATTTTTTTTGTTGACTAGGGGAATCGATAACTGGGGTTGGGATGGTACTCACATGACACGGGGTCCAGGGATATATTCCTGCTAGTACTCGTGTGACACGGGGTCTAGGGATCTATTCCTGCTGGTACTCACGTGACACGGGGATCTATTTCTGATACCACTATACCTTTAGGTACCCTACACTCACCCACAAGACATGGGACACAGGTAAACCCGAGTGGGATTTGATCTCATGACCTCCTTTACAACAAGTGACTTCATATCAAGCGAGGCCAATGAGCCATACTCGTTCGGGTTGATGGGAAAAATAAATTAATCTTAATAATTAATATGAAATTAATTTAATCTTAGATTGTTAACGTTTTAAGTCTTCAATAATATTTTTTAAAACCTATTAGGAAATATTTTTATTCTTTTTAATTTATTACGATTATTAAAGAGATTTAAAAATAAGCACGGGGTGGTTAAACAAATAAGAGGTTTTTGATGGTTAAGGAGAATTTTATTGTTTTAATTATTAATGATTGGATAAATAATTAATTAATTTTAAATATTAATGTGATAATATAAATTTATTGGTTTATTAATATCTTAATATTATTAGTCTTTACTTTGGTTGATAATCAGAGCCTATGGTTTTCTTAAGTTCCATCCATCGTTACGATTTAGATTATTTGGGTGTTTCCCTATCTTTATAGTCTCATGTACTTGTATTTTTGTGTAGTGATCCATGCAATCGATAACCTCTGCTTTCTCTATACAAATGTGGTGTTTGGAGATCATAAAGTGTTCTACTAGAGTTGACTTCTTTGTTCTTCCATGTATGATGTATGCAGTATGTTCTTTTAGTATTGTGTGAATTGAGTGACTAGTCTCTCCAATCTACAGTTTATTGCAATCACACAGGATTGAATAAACCCCTTTATAGTTTCGCAGATTTGTCTAGTCTTTTGCATGGTCCAACAATATTCTTAAAGTATTAGTTCGAGACATCAACCCTAATATGTTTCTTACATAATATATTTTCTATTCTATCTGTGGTTCCTTGGATACAGGGTAAACTAATGGTTTTAATAATGTTGTCATCCTTTTCTTTAATTTGTCTTCTTCCCTCATATATTTTAATGGTCTTTCGGATTTGTCTTTCATTATAGCCATTTCTCTTGAAAACATCTATCAAATGTTTGAGTTCTTGATCTAAATGAGTTGTCTCTAAGATCTGTTTAGATCTAATAACTAACATGCTTATAACACATTTTTTTGAGCTGGTTGATGATAAGAGTCTGCTTGAATGTACTTACCTATGTGTGTCTTCTTTCGGTATACCTAATGCGATAATGTTCTGTCAATATCCTAGGTAAGAAGGATATCCAAAAAGGGAGTTTTCTATTTTCTTCCACCTCTATTGTAAACTATATGTCATATGACTGTCTATTCATGTGATCCAAAAAATATTTTAGGTTTTGATTATTGTGTGTCCATGTGAACTATGCGTCGTCCATATATCTTTTCCATTGCTCAAGTTTCATTGGAGATGTGTTGATGGCCATTTCTTCAAATTTTTCCATGTAAATGTTGGCTACAATGGGGGAAAGTAGGGATCTCATCGCCATGCCATTCTTTTTCTCATATGTGTCTCCACATAAACTAAAGTAAGTTGTCTTCAAACAAAATTCTACGAGGCTATATATTTCATTATGTGTGAGTCCCCTTATGACTTTAATCCCTTAATCTACAGAAATTTTGGTGTATAAATAAACAAAGTTAAAACTAACCAAAAAATATTTCTCCTCTATCTTTATTGCTTTGAAATAATTTATAAAATTAGATGAATCTTTGATAAAAGACTTCGAGTGTCCGACCACGGGTTTGAGTCTTTCTGCTGGCAGTTTTTCCGGTCCATATGATACTGACCCAATTTTGTTTACCATGGGTCTAAGAGGCCATCCATTTTTGTGTATTTTTTCAATCCCATATATACACGAAGCCACAATATTGTTAGGAGTGATTTTTTTCTTCACACTTTCTTCCAGTGATATTTTTTATTGTTGTTGTAATTTCCTTTATAATTTTATTTCTTGGGTGTTTATTAATGTTTCTGTAGCTTCCAAAGGTTTTCAAGTGCTCTATCATTTTCTTGATATACTCTTTTGTATTGATAACAACCGTAGCGTTACCTTTATCATATTTTAAAATCATGATGTCTTTATTTTCCCTAAGATTTCTCAGCACCCTTGATTCTCCTTTGTTCATGTTTATTCTTGGAGGCTTGGCCTTCCTTAAGACTAGTGTGCAGTCCTGCCTCACTTCCTTAGTGTTATCACGAAAAACTTGCACACCTATGACAATTTTGCTATTCACACGGTAACGAATCATCAACATACAACATAAACACAACCGAAGACATCCCCATAAGGTCCAAAGAGCAGATTGATTCCAAGATGTCCTTATATAGTCAAAATCCACAATCGCACGGATTAAGCTTTGGTTACGCGTGCTACAACGTGCACTTCCAGAATAAAACTTGTGCTACAACATGGAAATTCCCTTGAGATCCATGTGTTTGACACAAAAGGTGGTATCCCACCCACGAGAAATGCAATGATGGATCATGAAAGCTCCACTTACCCATTTGAATTTGAATTTTGATTCTCACACACTTGGTTGCATTAAATGACCTCTTGGTGTACTTTGGAGCCAAAATGTGAATCAATGGGTTCACACTATGATCTTGTCATTTATTGGCCACCTGTTGGCCTGTAAAAGAAGGCAATGGGCATGTTTATTGTAAGAATATTTTTGAGCAAAATTATATTGTTGGAATTGTGATTGAGATTCCCCTTAGCTCTCCTATTCCCTCTTGCAAATCATTTTTAAAGTTCAGCTGCCTCTTTCCCTCAAGGTGCAAGTGATCTTCTCACACATTTGTTCATTAGCCACACTTCAAACATTTGTTGTACAAGAAAGGCCTCCCTTAGGAAGCTTGGAAGAGTGTATGCCTCCATTTGGAGCTCACCTCTCCAAGATGTTGTATTAGCTTGACCCTTGGGAAATATACAAGTGGTTTGGATCACATTGATTGTTGGAGTTTGCATCCTCTCCCCCCTTTGCTATTTTATTTAAATTTAGTTATCATTTTATTAGTTTTGTTTTGTTTCCCTCTAACAATATATTGTAGGATCACTTGGGGTCATCCAACCAATCCCACCAAAAGGGGCTCCCTATACTAAGGATTTGATGGAACCTGCAAGGCTTATCCCCATCCCAAAGTGGGAAGCACTCTTTTGTATTATTTCCCACAACACTCAACACTGCTTTCGGGGAGGGAAACAATTACATTTTCTATGTAGCATATCAAATCCTCCCTCAAAATATTATTTGGCTCTACGACGAAGTTTAAACCTTTTGCAAGAACCCTACACAAGACTTCATCCAGATCAAATTTTGATATGTTTACCATAGACCTATCCATATTATCACCTGTCCCATCCTCCTTGTTATTGTGCATGGCCCTTGCCATTTTAATTATCCTTAGATTGGTGAATTTCTTTGTCTGTTTATTGGTAATTTTTTCTAGATTCTTGTTAACCCTAAATGCCAAGCAAGACATGACCCTCATCTAGATGTTTGTACGCATGTTGTTTACTAGTTGTAAATGTAGCCTCATACACTCTATGGATAAATTATTAAGTTTACTAATGCTATTCTTTAAATACCGAGAAGATGGGTTTCAAATGAATAAATACCATGTAGTGTCCCTACCGGGATGATTGAATGGTGTTGGTGTGTTCAGATGGTGGGGACCCTTTATGGTCTTACCATGGGTTGATGATATGGCAAGAAGATTTGATGGGATATTTATCATGACGAGGTTGAAAGTTATCTATGGATAGTAACCGTAACTTTGTGTTGGGGAATTTGTGGTGAAATCCGCAAGATGCAAGGGGATGCATTGTGGTTTTAACTTGGAAAAATTGGTGAATTATCATATTCCATGGTCTTAACGGTTCAACATCATGGGTTCTAGGATGTGAGTGGGTTGTAATGATGCACAAACCCATGGAGGGATCATGCTATCACTCGATAATGATATTGGTTATTGTATTTATCAGGGAACGTGGCCCCATGGATAACACTAGGATAACTAAAATTCCAATGTAAACATAGGGTATACGTTGCCTATATGCAAGGTCAAGATGACATAACTGTGAGTGGGGTTTGTGCACCTTTGGATGAGAGGGAAATTGTTTTCTAGAGAAAAATCCCACACACATGATGTAAATACTAAAGCATAGTAATGCTCATGGCCAGAAATTTGATAGTGCAAAAATCATTGACATGAAACTTTACTATACTTGGAAAAATGGTCAAAAAATAGAAATAAAGTTTTGGGGGAAATAAAACAAATGGTACCACGTCGATGATCTTGTGTTCCTGATCGTGGTGGTGCTCAGGGTTCGTCAAATAGAGCCATAGATCTCCCGAGTGGGGATGTTAAAATTGGGAAAGTTAGCTTATAAATATTGGTGGGGCTTGCATTTTGAAATCATTTTTACCATTCGAGCTTTGATTCCTTAGGAGCTCTTTTTGCATTTCTAGCAGATTGTACTAGTGGATTTTGAATCCACAAGTTGTAGGTAAGTCATCCTCCCTAACTCTTTATTTTTGTCGTTTATTTTTCCCTTTAGGTTGCCTAATGAGTTGCACAACTAGATGAAGGGTTTATTGGTCATTCGTGTGACTTTTGAAGGAACAAATGCCTGAAATCACATAACTATTCCTTTGACTGTCGTGTACCACACAAGATTCACTATTTGTCCATGTGTTTTTACCACGCAGTTATTCATTAGAAAATCATGTCCTCATGCAGTTGAGTCATGTATATCCCGCGCGGTTTGTTCACACGACTATGTGGCATGTACCTATACGATCATGTGATAGGGTGCGCAAGTGTCTAATACAACAAATGCACATAGGTTAAGCTAATGTACCAGCGCAGTTTCATGTGGCTTTCTAGGGATACACAATTTCACGTGGATTTCTAGGGTATGTTGCACAATTTTTGTGATTTGTTTTGGATTTTGGTTTGAGTACTGGCATGCTTCCTTGAGTTGGTTTTTTATTGCAGGTGTTGCTTGTTAGTAGATATTCCCATTGAATGTCATGAGCTCCACCACAATTCCTTGTTGGTAGAGGTAAGAAATGGCCTTGTGGCTTAATGTTACAGAGAAAATCTTCCTATGGATTGGGGTGGATCACAACAAACAGGGTGACACTAGAAATCACATCCATTCTCAAATATGCCAAATAAATTAAAGAGTCTAACAACTAAGGGATATAAACCATACCTCAACCAGATGATTGAAGAATACCACCATTAAGATCACGATCAAATGATTGTCCCTACAATTTTCCCTCAACAACAAATATAGATCCAAACATAAAATGTATTAAATGTAAGTATTCAAACTAGCATAATCCATTTAAACATGTATAAAGAAATTATACCCATGGATAAAAATATAAATAATTGCACATGAATTTTGCCTGAGAAATGGATATTTCTATTAATGTAAAAATAGAGATACATTGTGACAACCTCTGTCGGCACCTCATCAGAACTGAGAAACCAAGTTCCTCCACTTGGGCCTCCACCACTTCAATCCTCCATAGAAAGGAAATCTCACAAAGATAATGGAGAGATTGGGAGATGATCACAAATGGTTCTATCAACAAGGACAAAGGGATGCAAACTCAAGTATATGGAAATAGGGAAAAAAATTTCTATAGTATCCTTACTCTCAAAGTTTCTCCCCTCCAATGTTTCATAATGGCTCAATATATTGATCTCAAATGGGAAATGCAGGGTCGAATCGAAGCATTTCTAGGCATATGGAAGGCCAAGAATCAATCTATTTGTCACTTTATGAGGAAACCTCCAAATATTTTTTTTTGAGCACAAAACTTGATGTACACGGGCTATATTGGTGCAATATGTGTATACATGATCTGTATAACTTCTGACCTGTGTGTATCTTCAAAAATGTCTTTTTTAGGGTTAAGCTAAAGCATCAGGGCTATATTGAGTAAGGGGGATATAGTGAGTCTGCATAGGAAAAATGGAAGACCATAAAGGAATGACGCATAAGGTGTGGAAAATTATGCTATAATAGATGCCCCCTAATGTGTGAGGTTAGAGGGGTACATGATGGTAAAAATACATTATAATAGCCCCAGGAGTGGAGTAGTGAAGATCCAGGTGGAAGAACTAGCCACTCACTAGCATAATACAATGATAACTCTATATACATGAATACAGATCTGGAGTACATATGGTAGTCTTGGATATAGAGAAGTATAATGGCCATGAATATACATAATAGAAATATGGCATAAGTGGTCACAACCATGTACAATACACAAGAGATTTTGGTCTCTATCCTGAATGAAGGAATCTGGTACACAACAAGGTACACTTATATGGTATGATAACTAAAATCCCATAGGTATTGTTGCGATAAATTTAGTAGCATATATGGAATGCCACCATACTTTGAGGTATTATAAACAAATCGTCGATGGTACATGTCCCATCACATGAATAGAGGTGTTGAAGTTAAACATGATGAAGCATCGTCTAATTATCGGTCATTGATGTATACCGTTAATAGACGCATGACAACCGATCGATGATGAAAATAGGTGTCAAGTTACTGAGCGCATTCAACAAGTGAGAATAGGGGTGTTGAGGTCGAACACTTCAAGAATCCATCGATTAGGATACATTGATGTAATCCCAAATATGTTGATGGTGAGAGAACATTCCATTGATGACTCCAAGTCTCAAGGAACTCAATTGACTATAGATCCCAATTCCATACTAAATGATCTAAAGTCGATGGAATGGGATCCGATGGAATGAGGGGATTAAGGAATGTCCCATCAAATAACACGAGGTCCTCAACAAGGATGGATGATTTGGAAGAACTTGAACGGATAAGATGTACATGAACCAGTAACCATGTGCATCTCCCACGCATACCAGATCCAAGTAGCTTGCGAAAGAGACCTTCTGAATAGCATCCAATGATGAGAAATAATAATAGAGGTGAGGAAACCACCAATAGGTTCTAATGGAATACAAGACATGACATGAATCCCAATGTGTGAATATATTTTCTTGTCGTCGAACACAAGGGAAACCACTCAGTCAGTGACCAATGATGAGATGTCATCTGACAAGTTCAAGGTCAACTACCAATGATAAAAGTAGGCCCAGGGTTCCAGGCAGGACCACAACTCTATGATGTATCGGAAATGGTTGACATGTATAATCAAGATAACTGAGGAATGGCCTACTTAGGCTAAATATTTCCTTTCAACTAGAGCGTGAGGTGGATGGAGACACTTAGGCATCATATAATCGATGTGAAAACTGAGACAACTTTGTGACATAGAGGCATCAACAGAGGCTCCATAAGGACAAGAAGCTTCACTAGTCTGTGGAGAAAATGTGAATAAATAAGTGGAACATACATATGCTAAATGTAAGGAAATGCGCGTAGGATAAGAGCACTCATGGGAATGTTTCCTCTAGGGTGAGGGGTGATCAAGCTACAAAAGATAAATAAGTGGATTTTCTTAGCTAGAATTGAGACAAGATCAGGAAATATGGCTTATAAAGGTAAAGCAGAAAGCCGACATTAAGCTCAATAAGGAAAGCAGACACATGCAATGCATTTACAACTTGATATAAAACATGAGTCCCTAAATGAGATGACCAACATGAAAGATAATAAAGATAATGAATTTTCTATTTGAATTCATGGTGGTACAACAAGGGACTCCAAACCTAAGGAGGAATCTCAACATGGGAACCAAATGACAATATGATATCTAACTAGGGTACCCATGGTCGGGAAAGCTCTGTCGCTTACATAAAGACACGTTTATAAGAAACAAGGAGGTTCTATGTCAATAAGAAGTGGGTGCATACCTATGGTTTAAGTGACATAGTCATGGGACAATGCAAAAATACAAACATAGTGAATTCCTATCCTATATGCCAGTGATGAGATATAACTGTTGAAGGCACGAGCATACTAGGCACAACCCCTTACCACATGAAGAAACCATTCCACAAAAAATCCTCACGCTGTAACATTAATCCATAAAGCTCAAAAACCTATATAGAGATGGATAAATGACTAGAGTGAAGCTACAAAATTCTGGTAGGTAAAATAAAAAAATATACACTAATGTATAAAGTTCTAGTCAAGGTTGGTGGCTCAAACATAGGTCATTGAGCATGAGGGAGGAAACTGAAGTATTGAATTAACCTTTAAAAGATCGACCAAGATTTATTCCATCGAAATAATAAATTGCAATAGATTATTTCCTCTTTCAAACACAAGTCGAAAGGGAGATGGATAATCTATTATCTTGTGAGAGTGAACAACAAGGCTGTCCAGATAAGTCTTAAATTCAATGATAGGAGGCTCTCAGAGATTCATTGGGATGGTATGGAAAATATATTTTGTGTGCCCTTCAGCATATAGATCATACTCGTCCAAAGGGAGCACATGGTGATCAACATCCTTTGCCTAAGGTCGACCAGGACTCATCATGCTCAGTCCTTTCAATCTTTGGTAGGGAAGAAGGTCTATAATGTAGTTCGTCCTAAGTCCTTTCAGGAAAAATCATGGTGTCGATAATCACTTCATCTAGGGGAAAAACATCATCAAGACAATCATGTGAGCAAGTTGAGTGGACTGCAAAAGCAGGTGGGAGCACGAGATTCCCCTCCTCTCTCCCTGAAGAAGAAATATCAGGGTCTATAGTAGTTTCATATGAATCTTGAAAAATGGCCTTTTTTGCAGACAATGAGGTAGCCATTCTGATGGATGCGTTCCCTTCACCAGCTTCAAATGGAGAAGGGAGAGTCCTAAGATCACTCAAATACAAAGTAAGAGATGAGATTGGACTCGACAATGGTAGAGCACCATCGAGAGTGGAATCAATAGACAAAATTGGATTCGAAAAGTTAAAGGTTCCCATCAACAAAGGATACATTCTGACACCAACATTCTCAATTGCTACAAGATAATTCTCAATCATCGGGACCATAGGTCCCGACGATGAAGAGGAACTAGAATTAGTGAACACTAATTGATCAATCATCATGATTATTCCTTCGAGAGGCGATTAGTCCATGTCACGAAACTCACGGGGAGCGTTGAACCCAATGTCCAACATCCTATATGATCATGATTCTTCATTTTTTTTACCTTTTGATTTTGTCTTCAAGAACTTAATTGTGATTTTTTAATCGAGATATTTACTCATTCTTAGTTGATAACATTTTCTCGATATCTTCATTAGCATTTTCCATCTTTTGATTTTTATCTTTTAAGCGATGATTCTCTTGTCCTATCAACTGATCAAGAATACTTTGTTTACTTATCTCAAATTGTATATTTTATTGCTTTCCTTGTAGTATCCTTATTCGATTTCCAATCCCTATGATTGCAATTCTGAGTTACTTTGATTGTGTTTCATAATAAAATATTTACCACATATCGGACAGGAGCGATTGCAATTCTTAAAAAATGTCAGATATTGAAATTCCATTTCGCAATAAGGACCTGTAAAAGACTCTTCCATAATAATTATCCAATTCAAGGCATGTTAATTTTCTTGCTCTTGTGTATTCAATAATATACATCATGCGACTCTAAGCCATCTTTACGAGTTTATTCATTTCATGAAGCATGGGAAGAATTCTAGCTAATGTTAATAATGTCTCTATATCAGTTAGTAAAAAGAGAAGAGTTTGAGCTTTTTCTACACTTGAGCTATGTTCATACATCACCCCTACCAAGGATGCATATTCCTTAAATAGTCTTTCAGTCGGTCCCTTCAATGAGAGCCATCTTGTATCAACATATTTTAATAGTTTTTTTCCATTTGTAACACCATCTGAAAAAAAAAATTAAACTCTAAAAATCGTTTGAGACTCTGACAAAAGTATGCATGAACCTCACATACAAGATATTCAACCTTTGAGACCAATGAAAATTTAATCACTATTTTAAATGCAAGATTCATCCTGTGATCCATAGAATGAACACTAAGCATATACAGTGAAGCCGAGAGTTGCAATATAGTACAAAGGCCATTCCTTTGTCCTTGCATTATTAATGATCCATCTTCGCCAACACATACCAACTTTTTTGCAGTCATGGAATGATCCATACCACCAATTTCCTTCAAACTATCAATAACAAGTTCATAAATATTTTTTGTTGTAGAACTTTTGGTCATTTTATGAATTCCAAGTAGATAGGAATTCCTGATATGATCATTGAACATATAAATTCTCATGCAAATCCATGAAGTATTATCAATAGATGTAACTTCATGCAAAGAAAGTGACAAAAATCTAGCATTTGCAATCTTCTCTTTCATATCGTCCTTTTCTACTTGAGCTAGATATTTTCCCCATTCCCAGCCACTAGATAAAGATCAGTGAGAAGATGGAAAATTTGACACTTGAATAAAAGATTGATATTTCATCATTTTTGGATAATCTGTCATAGGATGACCATTGGATAGAATGTGAAATACAATGCTTAATTGTATCATCTTCGATAACAAATTTGTTTCCATCATCTTTCCAAATTGAGACATGATTGTTCCTCCACTTTCCTCCAGTTTTCTCTTATTTATTAAGAATTTATTATATTCCTCTTCAAATTGGAGATGTCGACATTGGCTAAGAGATTTCCATCTAGGAGTAGCTTTATTCTCATCATTTGCATCTTTCTTATCATACACCTTTCCAACATGCTTCTCTCTTGTGTCTAACTTCACTTACAATTTCACTACCCTTCCAAGTTTCCAACTACATGAAATGCATTTAACTTCTCATGAGGTTTCATTCTCATTTGTTGGAGGTATTGGTTCAATAAATGGGTATCTTGAGACCTAATAAAATTTGAATTTTCTCCCTATGTCCCATTCGCCCTTTTTCCTTTTCTGTGAATTCACTGTGTCACCTTGCAAGGAAAAATCTTCAACGTTTGAACTACCAATTTCAAATGAACATGCATTTGTCTCACTTTGATCACTAGAGGAATGTATTCTACCATCCATTGTATGGGTTGCAGATGCATTCTCAAAAGTGTTGGCATCTCTCTCTCTGATACCTTATTCATGAGAGCTTGAAGCATGAATAGGATGTGGATTACTGGATTGAGGATTTTGAAAATATGACAGTACATCCTTTTGTCTTGATGTTTTATTTTTCTTTCCACAGTCCATGTTTGACATCTTACTTAATATTCTGAAATTGAAATTCCAAATTGATATAGAAACTAGAAGTGAAGCCTGCATGAGAAAAATGACATAAAATTAGTACAATAACACATTATCAATTTATGCCCGTGGGGGGCAGAGCAAGTGGTAAAGTGGAATTGTTGAAATTGGTTGTAAATGGAAGGTCTTGTGTTCAAATCCCCCCAAATTTACCTGTGCGCCATGGTTCGGGCCCTGTGGATGCACCTAGGGGTATAGTGGTAGCGTGATTGGATCCCTGGACCATGTGTCACGTGAGTACCATCCCGTCCCCAGTTGCCGATTCCCCTAGTTACGTTTAAAAAAAAAACATTATCAATTTATATTGACGCGAATTACAATGAGTGTTTACATTGAATCTTTCAATGACTTTTACATGACCAAATACATCAATAACATCCCATGAAGGAGGTCTAACACTAATACAATAAAAGTACAATAATAATATCTTCAGAAGTTACATTTTTCAACATATTTTGGACATGAAAAAACAAATAAGAAAACCCTAAAAGTGAAGACTTAAACCCTAACCCTAAAACTATGACTCAAAAATTATAAGTTTAACATTGAAACCCTATCCCAAAATTGATGAATGGTAATCTGAATTTTTATACACATTTAAGATAAATGGAATTACCATCAAGAAGAGGTATGGCCCACGACCTAGAAAAAGAAGGTATGGCCCTCCAAATATTCACATTCATCAATGATCATAATATATTGATCTTGTTAAAGGCCTACTCTATATAGAAAACCGTGTGAGCTTGTAGTTTGATTTTCACTTAAATGTATTGAAGTAAGGAGAATCTCTCCTAACTTGAGTACAACTCAATCCTAAGTGTTTATTGAAGTAGGGAATAATACGGCTTTAAAACATAAAAATGCAAACACAAGCTATTCAAACTACAAACAAAAAACTAAAATGCTAGAAACATAATTCCTACCAAATATTAATAACATTCAAACAACATGATCTACTATGAGACATGATCTTGGGTGTGTCCATGTATGGTGTACTTAAAATTGTCAACAAGTGTACTTCGTGAAAAATTAAAATTGATAATAGCACCTCATTTATTAGCATCATATGAAGTAGTATTCCTTTCAATCCATTCAAAGGTGAGTTAAAAGAAGAAGCAGAAGGTGGTGATGCAATTGTAATTAAGCAGTAACAACTTCATAACCAAGCTTTGTTTGATTTTTCAAAAGAGGGACTAGTAGCATAATATTTAGCTAACAGTCAAAATCAATATCTATATGATTCTTCATAAGAAAGAATGGTGGAAAAATATATAGCTATAAATATATTGGAAGTTGACCCAAGATATTTCAAGATAAAAAAAATCATCGCATTGCTTCTTCTACAAATAAACTGCATTACCAAGGTCAATTGTTACCCTAAGTTGCTCAAAACTTGTACCAAGTTGAAGTTGTCTTTGTTTGGATTTAGAAAATCCAATAAACTTGGCATGGATTGATAGTCTCCTTATGTTGAGTGTGGTACTTCTATGCAGCAGAAGCTTCCTTACTAATATACTATTACGGTTATGTGAGCATTAAAACGAGCATGATGTTGATGGAGGAAAGAAGAGCCATTCAAGGAGCCAGTGTTCACTGCAAGAATTCCAATTACATTTACGGTAAGTAGTGTGGTACCAGCACTGTTCTACTCTATGCAAAAATATGGTATTCCTCTTAATGTAGTTGAGGCAAACAAATTGTTATGATATCCCTAAAATTCATTATGTAATCTCCCTTCGACATAATAATTATTTCCTAATGACCGAGGATCATCCTATAAGAAAATATTCTCGCATGAAAAGGCCATACATATTACATGATTTTCTCCAATATAACTATATAGAAATTTACAATTCAGATTTAACTATTTTTTTCATCTTAAACTTGCTTCACTCTTTTGTTTTGTTCTCTCCTTCAAACTATAATTAGTCTTCCAACTAAGAAATCCATCTTGAACAATATTGCAGATTCTTGTCAAGAACATAGCACAACATCTAACCCATCTGAGTCATCACGTAATATGTATAGCCTCTTCATGTGAGAAGATTGGCTTATAGAAATTTGCAGTTCAGATTTAACTAGTTTTTGCATCTTAAACTTGCTTCACTCTTTGTTTTGTTCTTTAGAAATTGGCATGTGATTGAGAGTTGATATTGGCTCCTCTATATCTGCTTAGTCTTTTTTCTTTGGACATAAACAGAAAAACAAGTTTCATCATTTAACATCCCAATTTACCCTCCAGACAATTGAATGAGTTTCTTATCTCTCCTTCAAACTCTAATCAGTCTGCCAACTAAGAAATCCAGGTTGAACAATATTGTAGATTCTTGTCAAGGATATAACACAACATCTAACCCATCTGAGTTAATACCCATCTAACCTAAGGAAAAACCCTCCAAGGCAAGCTCCCAAGTGTGAGGACCTTGGATTATCATGAGCTTATTACTAAAAGAAGATTGGGAAAGCAAGAGAAACAATTTACTAATGAATTCAAGTAGCACATTCTTTCAAAATTTGATGATCACATGGATCTTAGGTCTTATCGCTTACCTACATACCTAAGGGTTGAACGCCATTTTCTAACCTTTGAAACCTCTTACTCTTTTCCAATTTGTACCTCTTACTATGGTTTGTCAGGCTCTAATTGGTAAATTTTTGGTTAGGTTCACCGTTCGGGTTTGATATAAATACAAATCATTTTTTTTATACTTTCATGCATGAGACAGAACTAAAGCAAATCTATATTTAAAATTGTACTATTGTAATAAATTTAAAACACAGTTTTCTTCTCTTTCAACTTTAACATTCCAATCATCCAATGATCATTGTGTTAAAGTTGGTCATTGAGATGATTTACCAATTTCCATAAACAGTAACAATCAATGTACATGAAATAAAGCAATAATAACAGTACTAAAGAACAATAACAAATTACAATGTTGAGTTTTCCTTGGTAGTTTGCTCATTATTTGTGACTGTATACCACTCTCTGAGCATAAAATCCATGCTACAATCAACTGTCATCTTCAACATGTTATTTCAGCAGTTTGTGGTCACATGAAGGGGGAGGTTTTAGTAAAAAATGTGTTGCGTGTGCACTGTTATCTACAACAACCACAACAGAATTTGAGCCCAAAATCCGATGGATGCTATGTCTGAAATTCGATAGACACCTGTCTATTATTCGAAAACTTACTTTTTTTTGTTGTCGGTGAGAATTCGTTGGATATTCGACCCCTTGTCTTACAGCGTCAAATTTTAGATAAAGAAAAAAACTAATATGCCGAAGTATTTCACCCACTACGTCGTCAGATTTTTGACAAGAAGTTTGTCAAATTTCAGATGAAGGGTCGTCGAATTTCAGACGACAAGATTTTCGAATTTCAAATGAAATATCGTCGAATTTCAGACGACAAGGTTGCCGAATTTTAGACGAACAGGTTTTCGAATTTTAGACGAGAATGTTGTTGAATTTCAAATGAACTGTGGTCGAAATTCCGACGACATATCGTCAAATATTCCTTGTCAGAGCCATGACAACGTCATTGGATTGAAATGAAATACGACAACAGCTGCTAGTCATTGAACATTGGATAATCGATGGGGTACTGTATATGAATAAAAAAAATTGCAAATTCAAATGATTTTCAGAATTGTATATTAATCAAAATTGCTCAGTTTGTATGGTTTTCATAATTGCAAATTCAATGATTTCCATATCAATGTGAGCTTATCTCTTGGGTTCGCCATGATCTGAATAAGAGAAAATAAAACCCTTTTATTAAACCCTTGCTCATAAACCATTTAAAAATATCATTTTTTCAACTTGAGGGTTTATGTTATGATTGATAAAAGTTCCTCTATGATGCAAGTCAAATTCCATCGATGAAGAATTCAACACTTAGGGTTATAGAGTTGAGACCAATTACATTCAACTGAGTATAGGGTCTATCCATACAATTCTACTGATTATATTAAAGCATGTTTCTTAATACAAGAGTCTTTAAGCTCCACAATCATATCTATTATAATCACATTGAAGAAATACCAATGACTGTCCATAATCCTAAACCACTACCCACTGAAGCTTATAACCATATGAGATTCAAGAGACAATACAAAACATCCATCAATTTTGGCAATAGTTGTTCATCCGTTGAATAATTATTGAATGAAAAAAGGAGGGTCATAAATTGGAAAGGGAATATACAAGATTAAAGAGAAAAAATAAAATTTGAAAAGAAGATATGCAGAAAGTCAACAAATCCTATAATACAGATGAGAGACAGAGTTACATGCTTTCTGGCTACTTCTATTCTCCCTCTTTTTCTCCTTTAGTTAATCTTAGATTTATATCTGAAGTTGAACAACAAAAAATGAGGTATAGTGGAAATGAAGGAATTTGAATTGTTAAACGAGAGAAAACATCCAAGATATAGAAAAGAAATATGGATCATCAGAGCGGGCAAAAGCTAATGCTAGCAGAAGCCTCTTGATAAATCTTAACTTCTCCTCATCCCAAAATGAAAATAAATAAAGTTTCCATTTTAGTTATCTTGAAAGTGAGTAAAATGTGGCTCAGAGACCACAGAAGATGGAGCTTCATCATGTTTACATTAACCTGATACTGCTGTGGCGTTGACCTTCTAGTTTCACAGAATTCCATGTGTCTAAGGGGGTGTCTTTTACAGAGGCATTCTTGAAATCAAAAGGGTGGGTATACATTTCACTTGAATTCTTAGATGTTGGAATCCAAATAAGGATAAGAACATTGGAAAGTGCAAGTGAATGCAATCTAAGGAAGGATAAGTCCAAGAGCATGTGGCTTAATCAAGTAAGTACTTCATTGTGACTAAAAATTGCACTTGGGTATGAGATATACTATAGAATATGTGCAGGGTTTGTTTTCTCTCTTATATCCTCTCTCCCAATAATTAGAATCAATTGAAGATAGCTAACACAAGTATTTTGGGTTAAGGAACTTCCTATATTTCAGATTGTTGGGTGATGTCCAACATAGCAAATATCATTCTATGTTATTTTTCAATAAGCTTCTTAGGTGATACTATGGCTTATCTATGAACACTGATACTATATGCTAATTTAGCTCAGCATATCAGATCCACATAGCATTTAACATGCAGAATTCTCTCATAAATTGTCAACACCCAACTTCTCAAGTCTCAAGATAAATGGCCATAAATGATAACACATGCAATTCTTGATTAGTTCTTCTGTGCAAAACCAAAAGTGTTATCTTAATTCTAGTCACCATAAGGCAGCTTCTTGCTACAAGAAAAACAATTGGGGGTGGGGATGGATTTGAGGATTGACTCTTCAGTTCTACCCTATGAAGAAACACCAAACAAGTTACCTAAAAATTTCACTCAAACCTAATCACATTTTCCTTGAATTCACACCCAACCGTACTCGCTCGCCATTGGTGCCTAATAAACATGGAGTTATGTTTCATCACTGAGATTCCCCGGCTCAATTTTTATTTTTTTTCAAGACCTTATTGTAGAAAAAACAAGGATATTACTTTTTTGTAATGTTGTGCCACAAAAAGTACACCCAAACAGGGAATAGTAAATACAAAAGAATCAAAATTTGGCCACAAAGTTTGACACCATGAATTGGTTGCTCTTCTTTCATGGATCTTGATACCACTGATTGCAAAAGAAAAAGTATAGAATGTAAATATTAGCAAAAATGAAATGAACAATTTTGTCGACAGATTTTGAGCATTCGAAAATACATGGCACATTCCCCAAAATTTGCACCAAAATCCCAAAAAGTATAGTGTCACAAACTCAAGGAAATACAAAATAATAGCAATGATGTTAGGATATAGTTCTACATAGCAAATGACAGAGGTCAAATTTTCCTCTAAATTTAATAGGTGCCAACTTACACTTTCCATATAACAAAACACATTTGGGTTGCTACTAAAGTATAGACGGCACATAGATTTCCCTAAGGGTACATGTATCGTCGTTGAAGATCTTGATGGTTGATGCAAATGGGTATTAGATTCCAGACAATTAAATTCAACCCACAACATCAAATTCCTCCCCCTTCAAGTGGGCATAGAATTTAATGGGACGTCCACCTACCTCCACATTGAACTGGACTTTGTAATAACCACATCTTGTCCACATCACACACTAGCTATATTAACCACATCAGATGGGCATTTGAACCACCATTTAGCAGGGTTACTAGGACTTGGGCCAAGATCACACCTTGCATGAAATAAATGAACTAATGATAATTCTAATTAAATAACCATTTTTAGGATCATCCATCTTAAACAACGCTTTCTAATATCATCCATCTAGGCATGGCACCACTTTCTTTAACCACCTCACATAAATTTACCCTTACACCTAGTTATACCCACCATAAGAAAGACCAAAACAAAAATTAACATACGTACCATCTTAATAACCACCTCCTCCTTTGTCCTAACATCCTACTCCTTTTCCCTAACATTAGTTCCTACAATTTAAACCGCATTTAATTCCTAATTATTTCCATTTTTCCGAAAATAAGCATCACATATCTTGTTTCATAAACACTTGAAGATGGGTAGTGCATAGAGTAAACTACCTAGGTATATCCAACTTTCTGAGGGTTACTTTCCCAGTTATTCTTACACATGATAGTTGCATTGGATTATGAAGATATATATCTATGAAGATATATCAAGTAACAACCAAAATTTTAGACAACAAATTATCATTGTACACATAAGGACTAAGACCACCACAAGTTGTTGGATTCGAAGGCTGACTCAAATCTGGAAATTGGTGGTCGTTCAGACGTGCGAATCCCTGGTAATCTCATTTACTGGACTATAAAATTTCCCTAGGAGTTGAAGATTGACATATTCATTTTCCAATCAATTACCATTATAAAGCCACTATTTTTCACCGTCACCAAAGAAAATAAAGGACAAAGGCATTTTGTCAAGACGCTCGAATGTAGCTCACACCATAATTCAAATTTTGTGGCTTCATTCAAATTCCACATGCAAACACAATCAACTTCCTTATGCTCAGCTAGAATCACTTGTCCGTCGTATCCACTTAAATTTCCAGGACGGATATTTAAGCATCCCTCCAGTAGTGGGATTCTTGTCCAAGCTCTATTTGCATTATTAAGGGCTATGATGAGATTAGAGGAAGAGTCCACCCACTAAAACATTCCTTAAGAGTAAATAGCCCTTCCGCAAGGCTGAATTTGGTTGGGGAGCATTATAAAAAATGTAGTCCAAGCATTGGATTCTGAATCATAAATACACATCACACTTGTTCTTTGACGTGTTTGGTTGTGAATAGTAGGAACATAGCTGAGAAACAGAATACAACGCCTAGTGGAAGTATTGAAAGCCATTCCATTCAAGTTATAGGGAACACGTAGATGAAGACGAGGGAGTTCCCTCCAATTCATGGTACCAGGAATTCCTATGAAAAGAGCCAAGATATCCCCATTTATATGACAATAGGAAATGCTCTTGGAATTATTCAAGACAATGTGATTAAGGGAAGGAACTTTGCAAATTCCTAAACCATGTTCTTCTTTAACCCAACAACCTAGATCATCATCGTGATCCCAAAAGATCTGAAGCAGAAACCTAGTGGTGGACTGCAATGGCCAATTTAGAAAAAATACTTGGAGGGCATCACAGGATGACAACAAGTGATTCCATTGCTTACAGATAGTCCTCATTTTCCAAGAACCCTAATGGGAAGTCTTGCTAAAATCATGAACAACAAATCTGCTTCCATTTTCATCTCATAGGAAAAATAAGAGTTATTTTCTTATTGTTGATGTTGGATGCCACAATGCTTTACAAGAATTGAATGATGAGATAAGAAACATTAGTATTCAATTTAAAGAAATAACAAACACTTACGTTATTATCCCAACAACACTCAGAAAGTCTAATAATATCTCCTCGGCCTTGTTATTCTTAGTCACCAAACTTTTAAAACGTAAATAGTACAATTTCAATCTATTGCTCTCCTACTCTCCTACAAGACATTGCTCTCAAGGAGATTGGTGCATTCTACAAAGTGCTCCTTGAGAAAACATAAACCCTTATTAAGTTGAATCACATAATGAGAAGAAACCTTTAAATACTTCAAAGACTACTTTTTATCTTGTATCAATGAACCTTGCTATTCACGTATTGAGTCACGTATTGCTTTTGATCATTATAGTGATTGTTATTGTTTGAGGAGCTAGTCGGCTTAGCCGACTAGACTCATTAGTTGACTAATTGTAGATTAGGTTGACCTCATAGGTCATTTCGATTGGTTGAACCGACATGTAGTTATTATAACTATTTTGTAAATGCATATATAGGTTGTTGAGCCAGATCATAGATACTTGGTTCAGTTTATTGTATGAAACCACATGTGTATTGAGTAATATAATCTACTATTCTATCTACCATTCTTGTCTCTTGCATCTGATATGTTTATATGATTGTTTATGTGTATTACTGGTAACCTTGCAATGTGATTGATAACAACATTGGTTCCGTTTCCGGTGATACATATACGAATGAAATGACCATATGATCTCAGGGCAGGAGATTAAGGACCGGTGGGAAAATAAGATTGCGAATTATTTGTAGAATTACGCCAGGAGAAACATACTGACTATTGTGCAATCCAAGGAGAATTTCTTATTTGAGACACATGAGAATTTTGTTGAGTCTGTATCTCAGTCTTTAAATAAACTACTAGATGAATCACCTGGCAGAAGCTAAAGACAAAGAGTTACTCCAGAAATTGACAAGGGGAGGTCGTACAAATTTGTCAAAGTGGTTCGAAAGAATCACAGAAGAGAGTCTGTGAAGAACATGATGTTGAAGAAAGGGTCTTTGTTGATAGCATCCAAGAGAGATTCTATAACAACTTCACCAAACAACTTTTTTGTTTGCTACCGACTCTTTTGTTCAAGTTCCTGATCGACAGGGGTGCATGCCATATTGTCGAACCTCGTTCGTTACTAATAGAACCTCCATCTAACACAAACTGGGTGGAAAAACAAAAGGAGTGGGAAACGTTTGTCGAAGAAAGAGAGTGGGAGTACTTTCTAAGAAAATCAATAGTTCCACCCGGTCTTACTAAAGCGTTCGGGTCAGCTATGGGGGGGTAGATGGTGATGTTTTGGAGTAGAGTAGAGGAATTCTAGTCAACTTGTGAAGACACCACCGTTGGCGATGAAAAGTTGGACAAAAAAAAGATAATCCGAATAGTCACTCACAAAGGCACTCTGGATATCAAGAAGGTAGAATGGGAAAAGAGGAGGAAAATAAGGGAAGAGATTAGAGAGAAGGTTGTTGTGCTCCAGAGGAGAATGATGACCATAGTGACAGAGCAAGAAGAGAATCCGCCAGATTCGGGTGATGACCAACAGGAAGAAGGAATTGATGGAAGAATATTTGTGGACAGAGCATGGTGAAGATCTCCAAGTTGACATACCCCAAAATATTACACCTCATTCTCAGTTAAATTCTAACCCGAGTGCCTGAGTGCAGGACATTTTTCAGGAAGATTTGGGGCTATGAGCCGACAACTTAGGTGTATGGATTTGATTAGATGAAGAAGGAGATGATGTGAACCATCTGCTAACTCGTCAACCACAGAAATGGAATTGGGTTACAATTGAACCCTTTTCCTCCAACCGATGTATTCATCTACTCTACTCGGAACATGAAGGAGCACCCCTCAACCAATCACAGCTTTAAGTAACACACTAGACCAGTCGGATCCACAAGAAAGGATACCCCAACATCAAGAATCCATGTGGGTATCATCAAAAGGAGTCGATAGAAACCGACTTCTTGTCGAAAACGAACCGACGACTACATATAAAACCTACGACATAAACAAGAGTTCTGTTGAGAATAGTTGTGAAGAAAGCATAGTTACAGGAAGTAACCTACCACCACAACCACCACCACCCCCTCTGCTACCTGGAGGAGACACTGATGTCGGAGACATGGTGCACGTCATTGCACACATCCCCCTCTATGAGGAAGATGAAGATCCCAAATGACATTGGTTTGTCTGTGATTCTACCTAGGAAGCGAACACTGTTACAAATGAATATCGACATAAAACCCGATGCAATACCAATAAAAAAACGACCATACAAGTTTTCTCATAAATATAAAGAGATAGCGAAGAAAGAAATTGACAATATGTTAGCGGTCGGAATGGGAAAGCCCATTGGTTGTACAACCAAAGAAGCATGACCTGACAAGATTGAGAATCTGTGTAGATTTCCATGAATTAAACAAAGTCACTCTGACATAACTATTTCTGACACCTTTTGTAGATGAAATTCTTAATGAAGTTGCAGGACATGAATGTTACTCGTTTACTCATGGTTTCTCAGGTTACAATCAAGTACCGATTTCCAAAGACAATCAAAATAAAACAACATTCATAAGTGAATTTGGCTCATTTGCTTACAAAGCCATGTCGTTTGGTCTGAACGATGCACCAGCCATATTTTCAAGAATAGTGGTTAAAGTATTACAGGAATACATCTATAAAACAATGGCTATGTATTTCGACGCCTAGACAATTTACTCTATGTTAAAAGATCACTGCAAATGGATAAGGTTAATGTTAGAAAGATGCCGACAAATTCAGCTATCACTTAATATAAATAAATGTATTTTTGTAACTCCTATAGGAATCCATGCAAAGAGGGTATCAAGGTCAATTTCACAAAAATCAAAATCATTCTCTACTTGAAACCACGAGTTAACCCAAAACAAGTCAGAGTTTTATTGGGGCATGCAGGCTACTACAGGAAATTTATTTGTCATTATTCACACATGACATATCCTTTAGAAGACTTACTAAAAGAAAATCATGAATATGAATGGACTGAAGACTGCGATGCATCATTTGACACGTCCGATGTAGAAATCGATGCAAAACTAACGCAACCAGGAGATGATAGAATGGATTATTTAATTGTATAGAGTAGCAGAAAATTAAACAAAGTCGATCATAGTTACTCCACAACAGAAAGGGAAGCACTAGGAATGGTCTTCACACTTCAAAAGCATCGACACTATTTGCTAGCTAACCCTTTTGTGTTTTACACCGATCACCAAGCATTAAAATATTTAGTAAATAAATCCTTACATCACAGAAGAATCTATCGATGGTTACTGTTATTCCAAGAATTTGAGTTCGAATTTATAGTTCGACCAGGAAAATTAAATGTCGGACCCGACCACTTGTCGAGAATCGACATAGGGGGGGAACCGACTGGAGTCAAAGATGACCTATTAGATGCACATCTGTTTAGAGTAGAAGTTGTACCTGTCGAACTAGAAGAAATAGCACAAGAAGGAATGAGTGACAAAAGGAATAAAAATTTAGCGATGAAAGCTGCACCTTATAGCATAATAAATGGGTTCCTTTATAAACTTGGCTTAGATTAGGTGCTCCGTCGATGCATTTTGGAGCATCAAAGAGAAATTATAATGAATGAATCACACTGTGGCCCAGCGGGAGGACATTTTCAGTCTTACGTGACTGCTAAGAAAATCCAATAGTTGGGATTATGGTGGCCCGCATTATACTGATATTATCAAAAATTTGTCAATAAATGTGACCATTGACAACGATTGGTTCAGCCTCTACCAAGTACTGATATGCCCTTAATATCGGTAAACCCAAGTTTAGCATTAGAAATTTGTGCGATCAAATTTATAAATAAATTTCCAATACCTGCTAGAAGGATGGGAGCATGGTATATTATAATAGAAGTTGAATACGTTACTAAGTGGTCAGAGGAAGAACCTGTCAAAACCTGTTATAGTGAAGTAGCCGCAAAATTTATATACGAAAATATTATTAATAGATTCAATCGTCCACTGAACTTGATCAACAATTAGGTGTCACACTTCATTAACAAAACAATTGCATCTTTAACAGACCATTTTAAAATTAAACATAGAAGGAGAAGAACTTACAATCCTCAATCCAATGTTGCAATTGAAGAATTTAACAAAACTATGACAAAGGGCCTAAGCAAAATATGAATTACAGACAAAGATGATTGGGATGAGAAAATTCCTGTTGCCTTATGGGAATACAGAACAATGTACAAATGATCGACATACCAGACACCGTTCAGACTTGTTTATGGACAAGAAGCAGTTGTCCCATTGCACTTTCGAAAACAAACACCAATAATTGCTAACATATTGCACATTGATGTCGAAGAGGCTGAGAAAGAGCAACTAATACAACTAAGTAAACTGGAGGAACATCGATTGTTCACAATACAACACTAAGAAATCCAAAAACATCAATAGAAAGCTTGGCATGATCGAAATATCAAAAATAAAAACTTGTCGGTTGGAGACCATGTGTTATTGTATAACAGTCGAGTAAAAGGAAAACAAAAAAAGTTACACACAGAATGGATGGGACCATATCTTGTCGAAGAAATCAATGCTAATGGATCAGTCCGACTGAAAATGTTACAAGGCAAAGTATTTCAGAAATTTGTTAATGGTGCCCAACTAAAGCGGTATGAAAACTTGAATAAAAAGAAATGTTTACATAACTGTTAACAAAATTTGAAAAAAAAAATCAAAAAACTGTAAAAACCTTAAAACTAAACATAGAAAAGAAAACAATACAACAAAATAAAATGACAGGGACTTGGATAAATTCTCAAGGAAGTAGAAGAATACCATTTGGAAGAAATAACCAGAGACAATATAACTATCGACATGAGGAATACCGCCCATTCTACTAACATTTTCACAACCATGATGCATATCGACAAAAAGAAGGCCCAACAGTCCAATCAAGTCATCACGATCATTGACAGAAGGAGCGCAAAAACCAGCGTGCATTAAAATAACACTTGACAGAGCATCGTTCACAGGCAAGTACACTACTCAATAAGATTAACGCATTTGCTATAATTCTTATTGAAAATGTTTGCTTCTTTCCCATTTTCTTGGGATTGAAGTGTAAAATGTTGTACAAATGTAATGCCCATTTCTTACTTCGGCCTCACTTAAAAATTATAAGCATCTACTTCAAATACCGTCCCCTTTTACTTCTCATGGAGCTCATATTATAATCCAATTTTGGATACCCCTCCATTATATATTAGATTTGTCCGCAAATTACTTCATTATATATAAGATATGTCCTCAAATTGAAAGAAAATAATCTGTACACAAATACAATTACAGAGAGGTATATATACATAGACAACCACACAGATAGATGAAATACACGAAACACTTGAATATTGTGGAGGTATAACATATAGGTGCATGTGTCCTATGGGAGTGCAGAATTCTAAAGGAAAAGTTTCCACAACAGAGATTAATTCCTTCGAAAATTTGAATAGTACAGTTCACAGACATCATGCCTTTGCATTATGTGGGGTGGGGGGTGAAAGTAAAACCCTTACAACTCATGTTTCACAATTGCACTGTTAACTTAAAAGCAGAATCTTATTGAATATAAATGAAATATAAATGAAAGTAATACTTAGTTTCAAACATGGTTTTTGTTGTTAAATTCAGCTCAATATCAACAGCTCTGCGATATTTCGAAACTGATCTAACAATCCAAGACTGGGTGTTTCAGTAGGTCCAAGTTCCTAACATTAATCAAGTAGGAATCTAAGAGTAATAGCAATGTTCTAAGGTGGGTACCCAAGTACGAATAAGTAAGAAAATATTTAATAAGAAAGGGAAATTAAAATGATCCACCAATAAAATACTGGTGGTTGTGTTTGTCCAACTACCAGTGTTCAAGTAGGTAAAACTTGTCCCTCCCAAAATCCACGCAATAAGGGCATGTGGTTCTGTGGTTTAAGGCATGAAGTGAGATGTAACATTGTTGGTTGGGTGTGAATATGGTAAGTGCAGGTTTTCAAGAAATAGAATAAGAATAGTCATAAAGTAATATATGACATAATCAAAAGTATGTTGCCTAAAGAAGATCCAAAAGGTGATCCCAAATCCTGGAACAAGAAGGGATTTAGTGCTTGTGGTTAGACTATGTGTTGTGCCGTAAGAATGAACCACTAGTTTTCCAGGATTTTCTAGGCCCAACAAATAGATAAATAATGAAACCCAAGAATTCTAAATTGAGGAAATGTTATCGAAGCGCATATAATCACTAAGTTTCATAAGTAAGCTGGTAAGTGAAAAGGGTGGTTGGTTGGTTGGATCAAATTTGGAACTTTTGGATCTAGGCTCAATGGGTCTTCCTTAAAGCCTCTATTTAGCATCATGGATTGCTGATAGACTGGTCATATTATTTCCTAAAGAGGTAGGAAGGGGCATCATTATCGCTAGCATTATTATTTTTAATTGTCCCCTACTAGTAGCATCTTCCTGACCAACAACACTCGACATATTACACTTATTCGAATACTGAGCCTCAAGTCATAACCAACAATAGGGGAATTTCACCATTGACATAAAAGGTCTTGAATTTCCTTCCCACCAAGCTATTGAGCCCTCCAATATTTTTAATTCTGTCAAAATATGGTTCGAAGAACCAAATTAATCATCCCGACCTTCGAACGAAGCTCTCTTTGGACACACAATCAGGTCATGTGTAGCTTTCTTGCATGCAAACCAAACAAGGATTCATAAAATAAATAAAATAAGACTCACTAACCATGCATGAGATGGAATCAAGATTGTGGCAGATAATATAAGCCATTTATTTCCCCACAAGCCAGCCTTCCCCGAGGGGCCTTACACCCACATCACCCAGGCCTGCATGAAATAAATGCACTAACGATAATTCTAATTGAATAATCATTTTTAAGATTGTCCATCTTAAACAATGCTTTCTAATATCATCCATCTAGGCATGGCACCACTTTCTTTAACCACCTCACATAAATTTATCCTTACACCTAGTTATACCCACCATAAGAAAGACCAAAAAAAATTAACATACGTACCATCTTAATAACCACCTCCTCCTTTGTCCTAACATCTTACTCCTTTTCCCTAACATCAGTTACTACAATTTAAACCGCATTTAATTCATAATTATTTCCATTCTTCCAAAAATAAGCATCACATATCTTGTTGCATAAACCCTTGAAGATGCATAGCGCTAGAGTAAACTACCTAGGTATATCCAACTTTCTTAGGGTTACTTGCCCAGTTATGCTTACACATGATAGTTGCATTGGATTATGAAGATATATATCTATGAAGATATATCAAGTAACAACCAAAATTTTAGACAACAAATTATCATTGTACACATAAGGACTAAGGCCACCACAAGTTGTTGGATTCGAAGGATGACCCAAATTCGGAAATTGGTGGTCGTTCAGACGTGCGAATCCCTAGTAATCTCATTTACCGGACTATAAAATTTCCCTAGGAGTTGAAGATTGACATATTCATTTTCCAATCAATTACCATTATAAAGCCACTATTTTTCACTATCACCAAAGAAAATAAAGGACAAAAGCCTTTTGTCAGGACGCTCGAACGTAGCTCACACCATAATTCAAATTTTGTGGCTTCATTCAAATTCCACATGCAAACACAATCAACTTCCTTATGATCAGCTAGAATCACTTGTCCGTCGTATCCACTTAAATTTCCAGGACAGATATTTATGCATCCTTCCGGTAGTGGGATTCTTGTCCAAGCTCTGTTTGCATTATTAAGGGCTATGATGAGATTAGAAGAAGAGTCCGCCCAGTAAAGCATTCCTTCAGAGTAAATAGCCCTTCTGCAAGGATGAATTTGGTTAGGGAGCATTATAAAAAATGTAGTCCAAGCATTGGATTATGAATCATAAATACACATCACACTTGTTCTTTGACGCGTTTGGTTGTGAATAGTAGGAACATAGCTGAGCAGTAGAATTCAATGCATAGTGGAAGTATTGAAAGACACTCCATTCAAGTTATAGGGAGTACATAGACGATGATGAGGGAGTTCCCTCCAATTCATGGTACCAGGAATTCCTACAGAAAGAGCCAGGATATCCCCATTTATATGACATCAGGAAATGCTCTTGCAACTATTCAAGACGATGTGATTCAGGAAAGGAACTTTGCAAATTCCTGAACCATGTTCTTCTTTAACCTAACAACCCAGGTCATCATCGTGATCCCAAAAGATTTGAAGCAGAAACCTAGTGGTGGAACACATCGACCAATTTAGAACACATACTTGGAGGGCATCACAGGATGACAACGAGTGATTCTAGTGCTTATAGATAGTCCTGATTTTTCCAAGAACCCTAATGGGCAGCCTTGCTAAAATCATGAACAACAAATCTGCTTCCATTGTCATCTCATAGGAAAAATAAGAGTTATTTTTCTTACTGTTGACGTTGGATGCCACAATTCTTTACAAGAATTGAATGATGAGATAAGAAACATTAGTATTCAATTTATGGAAATAACAAAGACTTACGTTATTATCCCAGCAACACTCAGAAAGTCTACTAATATCTCCTTAGCCTTGTTATTCTTAGTCACCAAACTTTTAAAACTTAAATAGTACAATTTCAATCTATTGCTCTCCTACTCTCCTACAAGACATTGCTCTCAAGGAGATTCATGCATTCTACAAAGTGCTCCTTGAGAAAACATAAACCCTTATAAAGATGATTCACATAATGAGAAGAAACCTTGAAATACTTCAAAGACTACTTTTTAGCCTTTCTCAATGACCTTATTATTCACGTATTGAGTCACGTGTTGCTTATGATTGTTATAGTGATTATTATTGTTGGAGGAGCTAGTCGGCTTAGCCAACTAGACTCATTAGTTGACTCATTGTAGATTAGGTCGACCTCATAGGCCGTTTCTATTGGTTGAATCGATAGTAGTTATTATAACTATTTTGTAAATGTATATATAGGTTGTTGAGCGAGATCATAGATACTTGGTTCAGTTTATTGTATGAACCCACATGTGTATTGAGTAATATAATCTGCTATTCTATCTATCATTCTTGTCTCTTGCATCTGATATGTTTATATGATTGTTTATGTGTATTACTGGTAACGTTGAAATCTGATTGATAACAACATTGGTTTCGTTGTCAATGATACATATATGGATGAAATGACCATATGATCTCAGAGCAGGAGATTAAGGACTCGTGGTAAAATAAGATTGCGAATTATTTGCAAAATTACGCCAGGAGAAACATACTGACTATTGCAAAAGCCAAGGAGAAGTTATTATTTGAGACACATGAGAAGTTTGTCGAGTCCATACCTCTGTCTTTAAATAAACTACTAGATGAATCACCTGGCAGAAACTAAAGACAAAGAGTTACTCCAGAAATTGACAAGGGGAGGTCGTACAAATGTGTCATAGTGGTTCGAAAGAATCGCGTAAGAATTCTGTGAAGAACGTGATGTTGAAGAAAGGGTCTCTGTTGATAGCATCCAAGAGAGATTCTATGATGACTTCACCAAACATTTTTTTTGTTCGCTACTGTCTCTTTTTTTCAAGTTCTTGATCGACAGGGGCGCATGCCATATTGTCGAACCTTGTCTGTTACTAATAGAACCGCTATCTAACACAAACTAGGAAAAAATAAAAAAGGAGTGGGAAATGTTTGTCGAAGAAAGAGAGTGGGAGTACTTTCTAAGAAAATAAACAGTTCCACCAGGTCTTACTAAAGCATTCAGGTCAGCTATGGGGGGTAGCTGGTCATGTTTTGGAGTAGAGTAGAGGAATTCTAGTTGACTTGTGAAGTCACCACCTCCGGCGATGAAAATTTGGACCAAAAAAAAAGATAATCCGAACAGTCACTCAAAAAGGCACTCTGGATATCCAGAAGATAGAACGGGAAAAGAGGAGGAAAATAAGGGAAGAGATTAGATAGAAGGTTGTTGTGCTCTAGAGGAGAATGACGACCAGAGTGACAGAGTAAGAATAAAATCCGATAGATTCGGGTCATGACCAACAGGAAGAAGGCGTTGCTGAAGAAGTGTCATCGATGGAAGAAGATTTGTGGATAGAGCATGGTGAAGCTCTCCAAGTTGACATACCCCAAAATATTACACCTCATTCTTAGTTAAATTCTAGCCCGAGTGCCTGAGTGCAGGACATTTTTCAGGAATATTTGGGGCTATGAGCCGACGACTTAGGTGTATGGAGTTGACTATACGAAGAAGGAGACGATGTGAACCATCTGGTAATTCGTCGATCGCAGAAATGGAATTGGGTTACAATTGAACCCTTTTCATCCAACCGAAGTATTAATCTACTCTACTTGGAACATGAAGGAGAACCCCCCAACCAATCATAGCTTTAAGTAACACACTAGACCAGTCGAATCCACAAGAAAGGATACCCCAACATCAGCAATCCACGTGGGTATCATTAGAAGGAGTCGATAGAAACCGACTGCTTGTCAAAAATGAACCGAATACTGCAGATAAAATGTATGACATAAATGAGAGTTTTGTCAAGAATAGTTGTGAAAAAAAAATAGTTACAGGAAGTAACCTACCACCACCACCACCACCACCCCCTCTGCTGCCTGGAGGAGACATTGATGTCGGAGACATGGCACACATCTCTCCACACATCCCCCTCTACAAGGGAGATGAAGATCCCATACTACATTGGTTTGTCTACGATTCTTCCTGGGAAGCGAACACTGTTACAAATGAAGATCGACATAAAACCCGATCTAAGACCAATAAAAAAAAGACCATACAAGCTTGCTGATAAATATAAAGAGATAGCGAAGAAAGAAATTGACAATATGTTAGCGGCCGAAATTATCTACCCTATCGACCAGTCATAATGGGAAAGCCCAATGGTTGTATAACCAAAGAAGCATGACCCGACAAGATTGAGAATCTGTGTAGATTTCCATGAATTAAACAAAGTCACTCTGACAGACCCATTTCTGTCTCCTTTTGCAGATGAAATTCTCAATGAAATTGCAGGACATGAATGTTACCCATTTACACATGGTTTCTCAGGTTACAATCAAGTACCGATTCCCAAAGACAATAAAAAAAAAGAAACATTCGTGTGAATTTGCCTCATTTGCTTACAAAGTCATGTTGTTTAGTCTGAAAAATGCACCAGCAGTATTTTCAAGAATAGTGGTTAAAGTATTACAGGAATACATCTACAAGACAATGGCTGTGTATTTTGACGACTGGACACTTTACTCTATGTTAAAAGATCACTGCAAATGGATAAGGTTAATGCTAGAAAGATGGTGACAAATTCAACTATCACTTAATATAAATAAATGTATTTTTGTAACTCCTATAGGAATCCATGCAAAGAGGGTATCAAGGTCGATTTCGCAAAACTCAAAATCATTCTTGACTTGAAACCACGATTTAACCGAAAACAAGTCAGAGTTTTATTTGGGCATGCAGGATACTACATGAAATTTATTCGTCATTATTCAGACATGACATATCCTTTATAAGAGTTACTAAAATAAAATCAAGAATATGAATGGACTGAAGAATGTGATGCACAATTTGACACTTTAAAGAAAAGAAAAAACTAGTCGAAGCACCTATTCTTCGATTCCCAAATTGGTCAGTAAAATTTCATGTACATGTCGACGCATCCGATATAGAAATTGATGCAAAACTGACACAACCAGGAGATGGCATAATGAATTATCCAATTGTATATAGTAGTAGAAAATTAAACAAAGTCGAACGTAATTACTCCACAACAGAAAGGGAAGCACTAGGAATGGTCTTCACACTTCAAAAGCATCGACACTATCTGCTAGCTAACCCTTTTGTGTTTTACACCGATCACTAAGCATTAAAATATTTAGTAAATAAACCCTTACATCATGGAAGAATCTATCGGTTACTCTTATTCCAAGAATTTGAGTTTGAATTTATAGTTCGACCAGGAAAATTAAATGTCGGACCCGACCACTTATCGAGAATCGACACGGGGGAGGAACCGAATGGAGTCGAAGATGACCTACCAGATGCACATCTTTTTAGAGTAGAAGTTGTACTTGTCTAACTAGAAGAAATAGCACAAGAAGGAATGAGTGACAAAAAGAAGAAAAATTTAGCAATGAAAGCTGCACCTTATAGCTTAATAAATGGGTTCCTCTATAAAATGGGCTTAGATGAGGTGCTCCGTCGATGCGTTCTGGAGCATGAAAGAGAAAGTATAATGCATGAAGCACACTATGGCCCAGCGGGAGGACATTTTCAATCTGACATGACTGCTAAGAAAATCCAACAGTCGGGATTATGGTGGCCAACATTATACCGAGATTGTAATTTTTTTTTCAATAAATGTGACCATCGACAACGATTGGTTCAGCATGTACCAAGTACTGATATACCCTTAATATCAGTAAACCCAAGTTTAACATTTGAAATTTGTGCGATCAAATTTATAGGACCATTTCTAATACCTGCTAGAAGGATAGGAGCACGCTATATTATAACAGCGGTTGAATATGTTACTAAGTGGGCAGAGGAAGAACCTATCGAAACCTGTTCTAGTGAAGTAGCCGCAAAATCTATATACGAAAATATTATTAATAGATTCATTTTTCCACTGACCTTGATCAATAATCAGGGGTCACACTTCATTAACAAAACAATTTCATCTTTAACAGACCATTTTAAAATTAAACATAGAAGGAGCACAACTTACAATCCTCAATCCAATGGTGCAATTGAAGTATTTAACAAAACTCTGACAAAATGCCTAACCAGAATATGCAATACAGAAAAAGATGATTGGGATGAGAAAATTCCTGTTGTCTTATGGGAATACATAACAATGTACAAACGATCGACATACCAGACACCATTTAGACTTGTTTATGGACAAGAAGAAGTCGTCCCATTACAATTTCGACAACAAACACCGATAATTGCTGACATATTGCACATTGATGTCGAAGAGGCTAAGAAAGAGCGACTAATACAACTAATTAAACTAGAGGAACATCGACTGTTCACAATACAACACTAAGAAATCCAAAAACATCAATAGAAAGCTTGGCATGATTGAAATATTAGAACTAAAAACTTGTCGATTGGAGACCATGCGTTATTGTATAACATTCGAGTAAAAGGAAAACAAAAAAAGTTACAAACAAAATGGATGGGACCATATCTTGTGAAGAAATCAATGCCAATGTATCAATCTAAATGAAAACGTTACAAGGCAGAGTATTCTAGAAATTTGTTAATGGTGCCCAACTAAAGTGGTACTAAAACTGGAATAAAAAAAAACTTTTACATAACTGTTAACAAAATTTGAAAACAAAAATAAAAAAACTGTAAAAACATTAAAACTAAACATAGAAAGGAAAATAATACAACAAAATAAAATGACAGGGACTTGGATAAACTCTCAAGGAAGTACAAGAATACCATTCGGAAAAAATAACCACTGAGAACATAACTATCGACAGGAGGAATACCGCCCATTCCACTGACATTTTCACAACCATGATGCATATCGACAAAAAGGAGGCCAAACGGTCCAATCAAGTCATCATGATCATCGAAAAAAGGAGCGCCAAAACCAATGCACATTAAAAGAACACTCGATAGAGCGTCCTTCACAGAAAAATATGCTACTCAATAAGCTTAACACATTTGCAATAATTCTTATTGCAAATGTCTGTTTCTTTCCCATTTTCATGGGATTGAAGTGTAAAATGTTGTACAAATGTAATTCCCATTTCTTACTTTGGCCTCACTTAAAAATTATAAGCATCTACTTCAAATACCGTCCCCTTTTACTTCTCATGGAGATCATATTATAATCCAATTTTGGATACCCCTCCATTATATATTAGATTTTTCCGCAAATTACTTCATTATATATAAGATATGTCCTCAAATTGAAAGAAAAGAAATTGTAGACAAATATAATTGCAGAGAGGTAGATATACATAGAGAACCACACAGATAGATGAAATACATGAAACACTTGAATATTGTGGAGGTATAGCATATAGGTGCATGTGTCCTATGGGAGTGCAGAATTCGAAAGGAAAAGTTGCCACAACGGAGATTAATTCATTCGAAAATTTGAATAGTACAACTCACAGACATCATGCCTTTGCATTATGTGGGGTGGGGGTGAAAGTAAAACCCTTACAACGCATGTTCCACAATTGCACTGTTAACTTAAAAGTATACTCTTATTGAATATAACTGAAATATAAATGAAAGTAATACTCAGTTTCAAACATGGTTTTTGTTGTTAAATTCAGCTCATTATCAACAACTCTACGATATTTCGAAACTGATATAACAATCCAAGACTGGGTGTTTTAGTAGGTCCAAGTTCCTAACATTAATCCAGTAGGAATCTAAGAGTAATAGCAATGTTCTAAGGTGGGTACCCAAGTACGAATAAGTAAGACAGTATTAAATAAGAGAGGGAAATTAAAATGATCCACCAATCAAAGACTAGTGGTTGTGGTTGTCCAATTGCCAGTGTTCAAGTAGGTAAAACTTGTCCTTCCCAAAATCCACGCAATAAGGGCATGTGGTTCTATGGTTTGAGGCATGAAGCGAGATGTAACATTGTTGGTTGGGTATGAATATAGTAAGTGCAGGTTTTCAAGAAATAGAATAAGAATAATCATAAAGTAATACATGACATAATCAAAAGTATGCTTCCTAAAGAAGATCCAAAGGGTGATCCCAAATACCAGAACAAGAAGGGATTTAGCGCTTGTGGTTAGACTCTGTGTTGCGTCGTAAGGATGAACCACTAGTTTTCCAGGATTTTCCAGGCCCAACAAAGAGATAAATAATGAAAGCCAAGAAGTATAAATTGAGGAAATGTTATTGAAGCACATACAATCACTAAGTTTCGTAAGTAAGCTAGTAAGTGAAAAGGGTGGTTGGTTAAAAGGTGTAGGTAAGTTCAGTCACAAGATGGAAATGATTCTTAAGGATAAATAAGGAGGGCATGCATGGAACAACTAATTAACCTTGACTCAAACAAGGCTCGCAGGCTTACGATATGTGCCATCCTCTTGTGTAACTTCACGTATTTGGATCAAATTTGGAACTTTTGGATCTGGGCTCAGTGGGTCTCCCTTCAAGCCTCTTTTTAGCATTGTGGATTGCTGATAGACCAGTCATATTCTTTCCTAAAGAGGTAGGAAGGAGCATCCTTATTTCTAGGGTTATTATTTTTAATTGTCCCCTACCAGTAGCATCTCCATGACCAGCAACACTCGACTTATTACACTTATTCCAATACTGAGCCTCAAGTCGTAACCAATAATAAGGGGCATTTCGCCATTGATATAAAGGGTCTTGAATTTCCTTCCCAACAAGCTATTGAACCCTCCAATATTTTTAATTCTGTCAAAATATGGTCTGAAGCACCAGATTAATCATCCTGACCGCCGAACGAAGCCTTCCTTGGACACACAATCAGGCCCTGTGTAGCTTTCCTACATGCAAAACAAATAAGGATTCATAAAATAAATAAAATAAGACTCACTAACCATGCATGAGATGGAATCGAGATCGTGGCAGATAATATCAGCCATTTATTTCCCCACAAGCTAGCCTTCCCCGAGGGGCCTTACACCCACATCACCCAACCCTACATGAAATAAATGCACTAATTCTAATTCTAATTAAATAACCATTTTTAAGATCGTCCATCTTAAACAACGCTTTCTAATATCATCCATCTAGGCATGGCACCACTTTCTTTAACCACCTCACATAAATTTATCCTTACACCTAGTTATACCCACCATAAGAAAAACCAAAAATAAAAATTAACATATGTACGATCTTAATAACCAACTCTTCCTTTGTCCTAACATCCTACTCCTTTTCCTTAACATCAGTTCCTGTAATTTAAACCGCATTTAATTCCTAATTATTGCCATTATTCCAAAAATAAGCATCACATATCTTGTTGCATAAAACCTTGAATATGGGTAGCGCATAGAGTACAATACCTAGGCATATCCAACTTTATTAGGGTTACTTGCCCAGTTATTCTTACACACGATAGTTGCATTGGATTATGAATATATATCAAGTAACAACCAAAATTTTAGACAACAAATTATCATTGTACACATAAGGACTAAGGCCACCACAAGTTGTTGGATTCGAAGGCTGACCCAAATCCGGAAATTGGTGGTCGTTCAGACGTGTGAATCCCTGGTAATCTCATTTACTGGACTATAAAATTTCCCTAGGAGTTGAATGTTGACATATTCATTTTCCAATCAATTACCATTATAAAGCCACTATTGTTCACTGTCACCAAAGAAAATAAAGGACAAAGTCCTTTTGTCAGGACACTTGAACATAGCTCACACCATAATTCAAATTTTGTGGCTTCATTCAAATTCCACATGCAAACATAATCAACTTCCTTATGATCAGCTAGAATCACTTGTCCGTCGTATCCACTTAAATTTCCAGGATGGATATTTATGCATCCATATGGAAGTGGGATTCTTGTCCAAGCTGTGTTTGCATTATTAAGGGCTATGATGAGATTAGAGGAAGAGTCCACCCAGTAAAACATTCCTTTAGAGTAAATATCCCTTCCACAAGGCTGAATTTGGCTGGGGAGCATCATAAAAAATGTAGTCCAAGGATTGGATTCTGAATCATAAATACACATCACACTTGTTCTTTGACGCATTTGGTTGTGAATAATAGGAACATAGTTGAGCAGTAGAATGCAACGCATAGTGGAAGTATTGAAATCCATTCCATTCAAGTTATAGGGAGTACATAGATGAAGACGAGGGAGTTCCTTCCAATTCATGGTACTAGGAATTCCTACGGAAAGAGCCAAGATATACCCATTTATATGACAACAGGAAATGCTCTTGCAACTATTCAAGATGATGTGATTCAGGAAAGGAACTTTGCAAATTCGTGACCCATGTTCTTCTTTAACCCAACAGCCCAGATCATCATCATGATCCCAAAAGATCTGAAGCAAAAACCTAGTGGTGGAATGCAGCGGCAAATTTAGAACACATACTTGGAGGGAATCATGACATGACAGCAAGTGATTCCACTGCTTACATATAGTCCTCATTTTTCCAAGAACCCTAATGGGAATTCTTGCTAAAATCGTGAACAACAAATCTTCTTCCATTGTCATCTCATAGGAAAAATAAGAGTTATTTTTCTTACTGTTGACGTTGGATGCCACAATTCTTTACAAGAATTGAATGATGAGATAAGTAACATTAGTATTCAATTTATAGAAATAACAAAGACTTACGTTATTATCATAGAAACACTCATAAAGCCTAATAATATCTCCTCGGCCTTGTTATTCTTAGTCACCAAACTTTTAAAACCTAAATAGTACAATTTCAATATATTGTTCTCCTACTCTCCTACAAGACATTGCTCTCAAGGAGATTGGTGCATTCTACAAAGTGCTCCTTGAGAAAACATAAACCCTTATTAAGCTAATTCACATTATGAGAAGAAACCTTGAGATACTTCAAAGGCTGCTTTTTAGACTTTCTCAATGAACCTTATTATTCACGTATTGAGTCACATGTTGCTTCTGATCGTTATAGTGATTGTTATTGTTGGAGGAGCTAGTCAGTTTATCCGACTAGACTCATTAGTTGACTAATTGTAGATTAGGTTGACCTCATAGGTTGTTTCGATTTGTTGAACCGACATGTAGTTATTATAACTATTTTGTAAATGTATATATAGGTTGTTGAGCTAGATCATATATACTTGGTTCAGTTTATTGTATGAACCCACATGTGTATTGAGTAATATAATTTGCTATTCTGTCTACCATTCTTGTCTCTTGCATCTGATATATTTATATGATTGTTTATGTGTATTACTGGTAACATTGCAATCTAATTGATAACAACATTGGTTCCATTGTTGGTGACACATATACGGATGAAATGACCATATGATCTCAGAGCAGGAAATTAAGGACTAGTGGGAAAATAAGATTGCGAATTATTTGCAGAATTACGCCAGGAGAAACATACTGACTATTTCGCAAGACAAGGAGAAGTTCTTATTTGAGACACATGAGAAGTTTTTCGATTCCATACCTTAGTCTTTAAATAAACTACTATATGAATCACCTGGCAGAAACTAAAGACAAAGAGTTACTCCATAAATTGACAAGGGGAGGTCGTACAAATTTGTCAGAGTGAAATCACAAAAGAATTCTGTGAAGAATGTAATGTTGAAGAAATGACCTCTGTTGATAGCATCCAAGAGAGATTCTATAATGACTTGACTGAACAATTTTTTTGTTTGCTACCAACTCTTATGTTCAAGTTCCTGATCGACAAGGGCGCATGCCATATTGTCGAAACTCATACGTTACTCATAGAACTGCCATCTAACACAAATTGGGTGGAAAAACAAGAGGAGTGGGAAAATTTTGTCGAAGAAAGAGGTAAGAGTACTTTCTATGAAAATAAACAGTTCCACCCAGTCTTACTAAAGTGTTCGGGTCAGCTATGGGGGGGTAGTTGGTCATGTTTTGTAGTAGAGTAGAGGAATTCTAGTCGACTTGTGAAGACACCACTGTCGGCGATGAAAAGTCGGACAAAAAAAAGATAATCCGAACAGTCACTCACAAAGGCACTTCCGATATCCAGAAGATAGAATGGGAAAAGAGGAGGAAAATAAGGGAAGAGATTAGAGAGAAGGTTATTGTGCTCCAGAGGAGAATGATGACTAGAGTGATAGAGCAACAAGAGAATCTTCCAGATTTGGGTCATGACTAACAGGAAGAAGGCGTTGATGAAGAAGTGTCACCAATGGAAGAAGATTTGTGGATAGAGCATGGTGAAGCTCTCCAAGTTGACATACCCCAAAATATTATACCTCATTCTCAGTTAAATTCAAACCCGAGTGCCCGAGTGCAGGAAATTTTTTAGGAAAATTTGGGGCTATGAGCCGACAACTTAGGTGTATGGAGTCAAGTAGATGAAGAAGGAGATGATGTGACCATCTGGTAATTTGTTGACCACAGAAATGGAATTGGGTTACAATTGAACCCTTTTCATCCAACCGAAGTATTCATCTACCCTACTCGGAACATGAAGGAGCACCCCCCAACCAATCACAGCTTTAAGTAACATACTAGAACATCGAATCCATAAGAAAGGATACCCCAACATCAGCAATCCACGTGGGTATCATCAGAAGGAGTCAATAGAAACTGAATTCTTCTCGAAAATGAATCGACTACTCCAGATAAAACCGACGACATAAACAAGAGTTATTTCGAGAACAGTTATGAAGAAAACATAGTTATAGGAAGTAACCAACCACCACCACCCCCTACGCTTCCTGGAGGAGACATTGATGTCGGAGACATGGTGCACGTCTCTGCACACATCCCCCTCTACAATGGAGATGAAGATCCCATATGACATTGGTTCATCTGCGATTCTACCTGGGAAGCAGACACTGTTACAAATGAAGATTGACATAAAACTCGATGCAAGACCAATAAAAAAGGACCATACAAGATTGCTCATAAATATAAAGAGATAGCAAATAAAGAAATTGATAATATATTAGAGGCCGAAATTATCTACCCTATCGACCAGTCAGAATGGGAAATACCAATGGTTGTACAACCAAAGAAGCATGACCCGACAAAATTGAGAATCTGTGTAGATTTCTGTGAATTAAACAAATTCACTCTGACACACCCATTTTTGACTCCTTTTGCAGATGAAATTCTCAATGAAGTTGCAGGACATGAATGTTACTCGTTTACACATGGTTTCTCAGGTTACAATCAAGTACCAATTGCCAAAGACAATCAAAAGAAAACAACATTCGTGTGTGAATTTGGCTCATTCGCTTACAAAGTCATGTCGTTTGGTCTAAAAAATGCACAAGACGTGTTTTCAACAATAGTTGTTAAAGCATTAGAAGAATACATCTACAAAACAATGGCTGTGTATTTCGATGACTCAACAATTTACTCTATGTTAAAATATCACTACAAATGGATAAGGTTAATGCTAGAAAGATGCCGACAAATTCAGCTATCACTTAATATAAATAAATGTACTTTTGTAACTCCTATAGGAATCCATGCAAAGCGGGTATCAAGGTTGGTTTCGCAAAAATAAAAATCATTCTTGACTTGAAACCACGAGTTAACCCAAACCAAGTGAGAGTTGTATTGGGGCATGCAGGATACTATAGGAAATTTATTCGTCATTATTCAGACATGACATATCCTTTAGAAGAGTTACTAAAAGAAAATTAGGAATATGAATGGACTGAAGAATGCAATGCATCATTTGACACTTTAAATAAAAAACTAGTTGAAGCACCTATTCTTCAATTCCTAAATTGGTCAGTAAAATTTCATGTACATATCGACACATCCGATATATAAATCGATGCAAAACTGATGCAACCAGGAGATGACAGAATGGATTATCCAATTGTATATAGTAGCAGAAAATTAAACAAAGTCGAATGTAATTACTCCACAATAGAAAGGTAAGCACTAGGAATTATCTTCACACTTCAAAAGTATCGACACTATTTGCTAGCTAACCCTTTTGTGTTTTACACCGATCACCAAGCATTAAAATATTTAGTAAATAAACCCTTACATCATGGAAGAATCTATCGATGGTTACTATTATTGCAAGAATTTGAGTTTGAAGTTATAGTTCGATCAGGAAAATTAAATGCCAAACCCGACCACTTGTCGAGAATCGACACAGGGGAGGAACCGACTGGAGTCGAAGATGACCTACCAGATGCACATTTGTTTAGAGTAGAAGTTGTACCTTGCGAACTAGAATAAATAACATAAGAAGGAATGAGTGACAAAAAGAAGAAAAATTTAGCGATGAAAGCTGCACCTTATAACATAATAAATGGGTTCCTTTATAAACTTGGCTTAGATGAGGTGCTCCGTCGATGCATCCTGGAGCATGAAAGAGAAACTATAACACATGAAGCACACTGTGGCCCAACGGGAGGACATTTTTAGTCTGACATGACTGCTAAGAAAATCCAACAGTCGGGATTATGGTGGCTGACATTATACCGAGATTGTCAAAAATTTGTCAATAAATGTGACCATTGAAAATGATTGGTTCGACCTCTACCAAGTACTGATATGCCCTTAATATCAGTAAACCCAAGTTTAACATTCAAAATTTGAGTCATCAAATTTATAGGACCATTTCCAATACCTTCTAGAAGGATAGGAGCACAATATATTATAATAGCAGTTGAATACGTTACTAAGTGGGCAGAGGAAGAACCTATCAAAACCTGTTCTAGTGAAGTAGTCACAAAATTTATATACGAAAATATTATTAACAGATTCAGTTGTCCACTGACCTTGATCAACGATCAGGGGTCACACTGCATTAACAAAACAATTGCATCTTTAACATACCATTTTAAAATTAAACATAGAAGGACCACAACTTACAATCCTCAATCCAATAGTGCAATTGAAGCATTTAACAAAAATATGACAAAGGGCCTAACCAAAATATGCAATATAGACAAAGATTATTGGGATGAGAAAATTCCTGTTGTCTTATGGGAATACAGAACAATGTACAAACAATTGACATACCAGACACCGTTTAGACTTTTTTATGGACAAGAAGCAGTCGACCCATTGTACTTTTGACAACAAACACCAATAATTGCCGACATATTGCACATTGATGTCGAAGAGGCTAAGAAAGAGCAACTAATACAACTAGGTAAACTAGAGGAACATCGATTGTTCACAATACAACACTGAGAAATCCAAAAACATCAATAGAAAGCTTGGCATGATCAAAATATCAAAAATAAAAACTTGTCGATTGGAGACCATGTGTTATTGTATAATAGTCGAGTAAAAGGGAAACAAAAAAAGTTACACACAGAATGGATGGGACCATATCTTGTCGAAGAAATCAATGCTAACGGATCAGTCCGACTGAAAACGTTACAAGGCAGAGTATTTTGGAAATTTGTTAATCGTGCCCAACTAAAGTGGTATGAAAACTGGAATAAAAGAAAAACAATTTACATAACTGTTCACAAAATTTGAAAAAAAAAAAAAAACTGTAAAAACCTTAAAACTAAACATAGAAAAGAAAACAATACAACAAAATAAAATGACAGGGACTTGGATAAACTCTCAAGGAAGTAGAAGAATACCATTGGGAAGAAATAACCACCAACAACATAACTATTGACACAAGGAATACTGCCCATTCCACCTACATTTTCAAAACCATGATGCATATCGACAAAAAGAAGGCCCAACAGTCCAATCAAGTCATCATGATAATTGACATAAGGAGTGCCAAAACCAATGCGCATTAAAAGAACACTCGACAGAGCGTCCTTCATAGTCAAATATGCCATTAATATCTTCATCGACCCAATCATCCCCTGCTCCACCTACAAATACCACACCAGACGAATACCACACACCACTCCACAAAGAGCTATAAAAGTAGAGTTGTAAGACTCATGAGACCAAAATACCTATGCATAAACCATAATGTTTTACCGACACGATGGAACCTAAAAAGACAAGATCATCTACTATTTTCAAATGCCCACAAGTGTGTGATGTAGTTCAAATGCCCATCTGATGTGGTTAATATAGCTAGTGTGTGATGTGGACAAGATGTGGTTATTACAAAGTCCACTTCAATGTGGAGGTAGGTGGACGTCTCATTAAATTCCTGAGCTAAATCCAATATATATTTTGAATTCAATCAGATTAATAGTTCTGATTGATCCATAAAATGTTCCCTGCCTATGAGCCACAACGGAGTTGTATAGAAGAATCACTATATCAACACGATTGGAAGTGGAGCGTTCTGCTTTCAAGCTACCCAACCTTAACCACTTCTGAATTCAATCAGATGGGCATGTGTGATGATGGATGAATTTATGTGAGCTGGTTAAAGAAAGTGGTTCCATGCCTAGATGGATGATATTAGAAAGAGTTGTTTAAGATGCACGATCTTAAAAATGGTTATTCAATTAGAATTACCATTAGTTCATTTATTTCATGCAAGGTGTGATCTTGTCCCAAGTCCTAGTAACCCCCATGCTAGTTCTGCTAATATATCTTCAACTGATGGATTATCGAGCTAGATCATCTTCTATTTTCAAATGCCCACCAGATGATGTGTGTGTGTCAATTAATTCATCAAATGACATGTATTTGTTCCTTGTTGAAATGTTTATCCATTCATGGTTTCAGTTTTCCCCATGGAGGTCACATGAGTGAAAATTTAACCTTCCATGTTGAAAAAAAATCATGTTAACACAACATATGAGTTTACCCGCACATAGCTTAAAAATATATACTAAACAAGTTTTTCAGATGCCCGCACAAGCGCGAGATTTAAATAGAGATTGCTTAGCCATTTAATTAAAAAAAGATGAAATAAATAAGAGACATAAACAAAACACAGTTTATTATTTAATTAACATACATAAATTTAATTTATTTCGAAGAGATTGATGCTTTCTTTCACAACCTACAAGCATTCTCGTATTGATCACTGAAAAAATTGGATTCAGAGATGAATTCTCCATAATGTTATCTTATATGCCGATAAATACAAAAATATATCATACAAAACAAATCATTAACTTTCGATAAATACATATATACATTGATATGCCAACTAAAAGCATTTTTCATTATATGCCGATAAATACAAAACTCCATCATACAAATATTTTTTTTCATTAACTATCGATAAATACACATATGCATTGATTTATACATGTCTAGCATGTTTAAGAGATGGCTGCAATCCATCCTCTTGAGCAGAAGACAAATCTGAATTGTCTCTCTTGCCTTTTGTAGAAGACTGTAATTGTTCTGGAGTTGGACAAGGCACTTATTGTGATTTCTTTTCAAGCTCTTTAACTCTTTCTGAAACTTTTTTTAAATTTTCAAGCAAAACATTTTTTTCCACCATCAGTTTGTTCAACATTTCCACATTTTTCTTATACTTCATTGATTCCTGTTCTTCCTTGACCTCCAATTTCTCTTTGGTATGTTTCAACTGATTTTTAACTTCAATCAATTCACGTTTCAGATTATGTATTTCTTTCTCCTGCTCTTTTTCCCTCAACTATGTCTCATTGGGAAGGACATGAATTGCACTCATCGCAGTAGCTAGCCCTTTTAATTCCTTCTCCAAATCAACAATTATGGATTTAAGTGTTTGAATTTCCATATCACATCCCAAATGCTGAACTTTTCTACCTTCTAAGAGTTTTGATTCCAACTCCTTTATTTTTGCATCTTTCTTGGCCATCTTCTCTTTCATTTCTTTATGTAATGGTGATGAGGCATACAAATCACCTAGTGCAAGGCTCGCTGAGAATATTTCTTGTAGCATCTTTTCTTGACTTGCTAAGGACTTCTCTCGCTCTTCCAAGGACATTGTACTTGTAGGTGTATTTTTCCTTCTACCCTTACCCTTACCATTACCATCCTCTCCTTTGGTACCCTTACCCTTACCATTTGTTATACCAAAATCCTATCATCATCATGTGATAAGACCTTTGACATACCTACTTGCCCTTAATCCCAGCACTTGGAGTGGAAACCCATGTTGTTTGTCAGTCTTTCATGAAAATACTAAGCACCACGCTTTCCCCTTTATCCATGAGCGGTACCTCGCTCACATCGCCTGTTACTTATTATCCATAAGCAGTGCCACCACTTATAGCCCTTGGTCCATAAGCGTTTTTTACCTGAACCGCTATGTCATAAGAGGAGAAAAGCGGTACCCTGGGTAAAATGGGAAAAATAGAGGATTCTCGAGGCTTCTAGATCATGAGCCTTGTGTCCTCCCTTATCCCTATCATTGTGGGTCATTTGAGATCGAAATCCCTCATCCTAGGATCTTAGAGGCAACCTCATCCATAAATATCTCAACCATTCCTATCCATTGAGCCTTATAAATACAAGCTCATGTCCATGGTTGAAAGGGGGGAACTATTGAGGTATTGTTATGCTGTTGGATTGATCACTTGGCCCAAGCCATTTGAGAGAATAAAGAGCAAAGTTGGAGCTTATGGGGATGAAGTGTTGGTTTCATGGAGATGCAGTCGACACTAAAGATTAATTGGTTGTAAACTTCTCCATTCATCTTAATGCAAAGTCAATTTCCGTCCCACATTACTGTTGTTGTTGATTTCACATCTACATGTTGTTAAATTCCTTATTCACTAACATGGATTAGTAGATTATGTTCTGGTAGCTTTGATGTGTTTGCATGTTTGATCTGATTGCAGGTACATAGGTGCACTATTGAAGAAACATTCTAGGTATCTACGACATCCAAGGAGGGTCTTCATCCTTTGTCGTTCATTTGTTCTGGATCTGAACCATTCAGACTAGAGGAACAACTTCTATCCATAGAAGGTGAAATATTCCTTCTTACACCATTACCATCCTCTCCTTTGGTACCCTTACCTTCACCCTCACCACCTTCTTCATTGGAAATTTTTTTTCCTCTACTTTTTTTTTTTAAGTTTTAAAGTTTCAGAGATCTTGATAAACTTGTTCCTTTTGCCTTATCATCTTGCTTAGAAATGGTTTTTCTCAAATCGGAAATTATTGATTCTAATTCTCCAACTTTTTTTCCATGGCTTCCCTCCCACTCTTTCAACTTCAACTGATATTCTTGTACTACCTGTTCATATTCTTTCATTTTCTTATCCATTACCTACAAAGGACCCATTTCTATCCTTACTGGTGGTACATTGAGAATGGGTGGTCTTTTTTTCAACTCTTCTTTGAGTTCACTCACTTCAGCATTAGATTTTTCCAAATCCTCTTCATACGCAACCCTCACGGATTGAATTTCTTTTTCAGCATCATCAGTGTTTTTCTCTACTTCTGTGGATAATAATTTAACAATTTCTTCTTTCCCTTTTATAATTCTGTCTGCTCTGAAATGATTATCTGCAACTATCTTCTACAACACTGCTATCTGTTTTAGGCATTGTAAAATATTATCATCTTTTCTAAAGCACTCTTTCGCCCAATTGCATATATAGGAAGCTTGTTCCTTGAAATTCTCCATTTTATCATATAGGATGAACACGTACCTACTATCAAACTTATATGATGCAATGTCTAAATGCACAATGGAAGCCCCTGATTCTGATTTGGAAGAACAATCATACTCAATTGCCAACTGTTTAGGAGGAATTCTCTCAAGAATTTCTTGAGGAATGGAAAAAGTGAGCAGTAGTTTGTTCCATTTTGTTGCCTGTCACCTCCTCCCAATGTCCTCTATCTACATGCCCCTTAAACTCTTTCAAAGTTACGGCAGCATGAATTTCATTGTTTGTGACAAGATCAGAATACTGTACTCTTAATTTTCCATGGTGCTCAGGACTTTGTACTGACGATTCCTCGTTCTGTTCAGCATGGTGTAATGGTAATTCCCCATGGTGCTTAGGATATTGTACTAATTCCTCATTATGTTGAGGAGACTGTATTGGAAATTCCTCATTATGTTCCTTGCTTTTACGTTTCCTAACGTATGTTTTATGAACAAGTGTTTTTGGCAAATATATTTTTCCATGCTGGTTGATATCACCAATCTCTGTTTCAATAGCATGGGGTCGACATAAATCAATAATTTTTTGAAGTGTGCCCAGGAAACTAAATTTAACCTTCCTTAATTGGCTCTCTTGGAATGCAGAGTGGAGTTTCTTAGCCATTAGATAAGGAATATCTACAGGTATATCTACCACCCAATATATCACTACATGCATACATTCACCCGAAATGTCATCCCTATGATGATTCAAAATTGTCCTAAGGACAATCTGAATCAAAGTTTTGTATATTCCGGGAGGAACATCTTTCATTTTTAAACCATTCCTCGGAACATTTACTTTATTCCCACAAATTTTACTGGCCATCTGGTTCTTCTCTTGTCCAAGGGTTTTCCTTGAGCTTAAAATTGCTCCCCCTCTGCGTGGAATATTTGTAGCTCGGTAAACCAAATCAGGGTTGAGGTATAACCGCTTCCCAAAAATTATGAGTTATGTATTCCCAACATTATATTTCGAAATTGCCTCATCTATCTCCTCATCAACATAGCTAAACATTCCCCACAAAAAGTCAAAAACTTTTGCTTTCCTCAGGATAGTTTCCATAACTGGTGGCCACATCTTTGCATCTCTCCATGCATCATAATTCTCTTGGAATTTTTTTACTATTACCCTATCATCTGTGGATGACTATGTTTCAACTGGGTTGCAGAGGAGGATGCCCACATTTCAGCTATGATCATAATGTTGGATGCCCTTGTTTGAAGTTCGGCCATGGTTATCCCGGTTCGAATTGGAGGTGAGGTGATGCATGCATACTGTATTTTAGGCTCACAAATTCACCCCGTAGACTGATTTTGAAGCTCACAAATTCTTCCCACAAAGAGGTTTTCAGCAACAAATCAATGCTTTGCTTGGGTATGCACTTTGGAAATAAAAACATATAAAAAAGGCATTTGGAAATTAAAAACAAATAAAGATCATCATGAAATAAAAGATATAAACACGTGCCTCTACTCTTCAACAATTAAATATCATTAATATTCTTCTTCATCCAACTCAACATTTGTATCAGGATCTGGTTCAGAATACATATTGATGAAAGCCTCATTCACATCAACATCATCATCAATGGCATCTTCGCTAGTATAGTCATCGACATCGTCAATGAGATCATCGTCTACTACATTTGGATGATCAACCTCTTCAATTTATTCATCAAACACATTGACTGTAGCCACCTGCTCCTGATCTGAATCATCATCATCATCTTGTTCTTCATGATTATCTTCATCATCTACATGATTATACTTTACTGGTATTCCTCTTGGATCATATCTAACAACGTATGACCAACCTGCTTTACCTGGTAGCTCTGAGTAAAATACTTGCTCACATTGACTTCGAAGAACATAAGGCTCTCTACCTGGTTCAAATGACCTTGTATTAACCATGGTAAATCCATTAGCATGCTCAATAACAGTTCTTTCAGGATCACGTTCATGCACCTGTAGCCTGTACCAGTTCACCTCAAACAAAACTATTTTAAAGGAATTAAAATCACACTCAATTATGTCCTCCAAATTCCCATAGTGCCTATTCTTAGTTTCTTCTGGATGTTTGTCACTTCTAGAGGAAACATTGGTGACCTTAAACACTGTAGTTATCCCACAATCCAAGGTTTTCATCTTATCATCCAACATTTTGATACGAAATTTACGACCATTACACCACATAGCCTTGTGATGTTTCAACTACAACATTGACAACAAGTAAAAAATACATTGTGAATTAATAAATGTCATATAGGACTTAGAAAATATATTTGCAAACTTAAACAAACCAAATACATTGAAAAAATGGGAAGTAACTAGAAAAATGCGGGTAAACAATTTACTTGCCTTTTTATCTTTTAAACCATAGGCTAAATCAACTTCCCTTTGCGACATAAGATCAGGAAATTGATGTGGATGACGATGAGCTATTTTAATCATTTCACTGACCCCTTCCCATGATAACCTACCGAATCATTCTTCACAATCTTCTATCCAATTCTCCATCCATTCAAGATTGTTTGCTATGTATAAATGTAAAGCATCCCACACTCGAGCAAGTATATGAAAAAATAACAATTCACTATCATTAATTAGATATCATTACATGCATAGTTTAATACAATTCAATATGCGGGATTGATAAAAAAATAACAAATTAGTATGATAAAATAAAATTGGAAAATTACATGTGTAATATATTAATTCCACAAAATCTAATAATTACCTTTCACGGTCCTCATTGTACCATTCCCCAATAGGACCTCCCCTTCAAATTTGTTGATGGAGTTGAGATGACAAATGTGAGGCACATTCATATTTTCTGCTAATTTAGGTAGATATTCGCTAATATCCACCATGCATTAATATACCATATATCCCTCAACCATAGAACCCTCAGTACATGCTCTTTGTCTAACAAGATCCTTCAACGACTTCAACTGCCACTCCACCATCCACATCGACCTTGTGTGTACCAGTCCACATAATTCAATCTCCTCCACTTGGTGTATGAGGTAGTGTTCTTGTGCATTGAAAAATGCTGGAGGTAGATACTATTGCATTTCACACATTAGTCGGGGAATTTCTCTCTTCCAATACCTTATATCTTCTTTATGGATTTCTTTTGAGGAAAGCCACCTACAATGATGCAATAAAATAATATCAAGCCATATATAAAATTTGCGGGAAAAACATAATATGTCAATAAGTTTCACTACAAATCACGGACCAAGTACATTTTCCATATAAAACATTACTTACCTCATGTATTTTCCAAGAACACAAATAATTTGTTTATGTTGTTGTCAAAGTTGTCTAGGAGAGATAAAGGTAGAACATACTATATCAAAAAACACATAATTATTATTTATTTCCAAATAAGAGAATAAAATTAATAAAATAGTGCATACCAATAAGAAAATATATTAAAAACTCACAATTGCCTTAATGAATGTATGCAAGTCATGTGTTTTAACCCCACCAAAATCACCTTTTTTCATTAAGATATTCTTTATGTTAGACGAAAACCCCATCGAAAACCTGATTTTTTTGATGACCTCTTTTACAATATTGTTGTTTTGCTCCATCAAGCACCAAGGAAGACTAATATTATGTTGACGACCATCACCATTAGAATTAATGATCACACTTTTCAATGCGTGATTAGCTTCTTGGATGTCACTACAAATCTTTCCAATTCTTTCTTTGTCAATCCTGCCATCTAATATTCGCCATAACAATTTTGTTATGTTCTTCCTGATATGCATTGTATCAAACAAATGAACTATTTGTAGGTGCTCGTAGTATGGAAACCTACTAAATTGCATCGGGTAAATTTTCATTTCTCGTGGAAGCCCATTCGTTCCTTAATGACATTCATGAAACATCAACAAAATAAAATTAACACTAATTAATCAATATAGGTACATACTGCGCTGGACATAATTCACTAAAAAAAACAAAGATTTATATAATATATGATACAAGTTGAATGTGATTGTCATTGATATCAAAGGAGTTCAGTGAATGACAAAAGGATAACCAAAGACATGATGGCAGGGTAAACTCAGTGAACGACAAAGGAATGATGAAGGAAGTAATGACATGGAAAGTATGATGATGTGGCATGTATGGTGAGGCTGGAAAGACACATAATGGTGTTTTGGTGCTATCAGGAAGTCAGTGTTGTAATCTGACATCATTCTGGAAAAATATGGCAACTTTGTGAAACTTTGGAAATTGACCAAGTATGAAAAAGTAGTCAAAACTACTCTAAGAGAATGCTTGCCATAATTCATGGTTTGAATAGAATGTCTGCACCACCATATCAGGCTATATCTTGTTGAACTGACTATCTAGCCATGGTCTCAGTTTTCCTTAATCGTTTCTGAGGAAAAAGTTATAAGTCTGCCAAAATAGGGTTTCAGGATAAACCTTGGAGAAATTCTTGGACATGGCTAAGTGTTGGAAAACTGGTTCAGGTGGCCTTTGATCCATGACATTTGACAAATTTATTTTCACAAGGAAATCCCTTGGCGGGCATTTCCAAACGACCTCTCAAAATCCTGTTCTCAACACTTAGGCAATTTTCTTGTGTTTCTCAATATGCAAACTAGTATTTTTCCTACTTTTGGCAGATTGATATTTTGCATATGTGACCATTGTAAGTCAGCCTAAAAATATGGCTGGATAGCCATTTCAACAAATAACAAATCCATGCCAATTGATGAACCTATTGACATACACCCAACATCTGGCAGGCATTTGAAAGTGGTCTTCCAAACTGCTTATTGACACAGACAAATCTCTTCAAACCCTAAGTCACCAAGGTGATTTTATTTTTTTCATCAAACTTGGAGAGTGAGATATCCACAATGTGAGGAATATCATACTGACTCAACCATGCCAATGTTCTCTCCTACAACCTCATCATCTAACCTTGGTGGGCATTTTACTGGGATAGTGCAAATGAAGGTGAGAGGCACTTTTGGCAGATTGATATCTTCCTCCTCAGAGACTCTTTGGGAAATTTGAAACCATGGTTGGATGCACCAACCAACATACTAGAGCCTATCGCTTTCAGATAATTTTTTTCATGATCTTATGAGAGGTGGCGCACATTTCCTTGAGGCCACTTAGGCAGATTTTACCAATAATTCCATACTTAGACAATTTGTCTAAAACCTAAGGTGGATTTTCATTTCACCCAAAACCTGAAATATTGCTTCTAGATGATGTATTACACCTTATTGAACACACCTATGCTGATTTCATTCCTAGACTCATCTTCATTTTCCCTAAATGGTCATTTTACTGAACTTTGGTGTAAACGGCCTGAAACCCTGTTTTGGCAGATCTATATCTTCTTCCTCAAGCATTATCAAACCAATGTGAGAACATGGTCAGGTAGACAAAACATACACCTACAGTATGACCGTGTGGTGCGGTCATTTTCTTCAACCCACAAATTATGGTAGGCATTTCCCTAGAGCAATTCTGACTAATCTGACCAAAAATCCTTCTTTTGGGAGACCTGCATCTTCTTCTTCAAGGAGTTTTTCTGAGAACCGGGGCCATGGTCAGATAGATATTTCAAAAAAATAAGGGGTGGCAAGTCATGGCGAGCATTTTTTTCTTCTTATGAATTATGGTGTTCATTTTCATAAGGTAGTTGATTTAGGGCAGTTTTTCAACACTTAGTCAAAATCTCAAAATTATCATACCGTTACCAACTACTACCCGAATGTGACAATGACATCATGAGACATTAGGACATCAACATGTGTTTTTCAACCTTATCACACATGCCATATCAACACTTCTTTTGTCATTAATGACCTCCTTTGACATCAATGACAACCATACTCAACAATGTCCTTGTGTTAATAAAATTCATAGGGTGACATAAATTTGTTCCTTGTTGAAGTGGTTATCCACCCATGCTTTCATTTTTCCTTATGATGGTTGCATGTGCAAGAAATCAATCTGCCAAAGTAGGAAAATTATTGTTTTGCATATTCATAAATTTGGCTAAGTATTGACCAACATTCCAACAATACATAAATAATTTGGCATACCTTGATGATTTCTATTATATTCCAAGTTCCATAGGTGAGGTGTCATTCTTCGTGGTTTTTTTCTATTCTCTTCTTTACCATTGAATTTTGCTTTGTCTGTAGTTCGGTAACTATGGTTCTTAGGCAGAAAGTTCCTATACTCATCAAACACTTCCTTTGCTAAACTCCTTGAACGATGAGATTTTATCCTGGGACTGCAAGATGGACATGCAAATTTACCCTTTGTTTGAATACCTACAAGATATATGAATTAGTATAGTGAATTAGAATTACCATTTCAAATAATGCATGATATTTTCAATAGATATATATAATATTAAAGAACAAAATAAAGTAACAATATACCACAAAAATGTGTTAACCCGGGAGCATCATGAATTGTCCATCCAGGTATTCCATGGAATTGAAATCGTCTTTTCCCTATTGGTCTAGAGATGTCATACATAGTGACTCCATCCCATAACTTCAACAACTCATCGATAAGAGGCTCAATATATACTTCATATCTTTAACCTGGTACTTACCTAATTGGTCCAACATACATGATTAATTATATTTATCTATATGCCGTTATATATAAAATACATAATTATCATGCATGAAACAAAGGAATGAAATATTTAGTGATCAGACTTTCGAGTGAAAAAATACAAATTAATTAAATACGTGGAACAATCATTGCCAACATTGTGTGCTCTCTCTTGACCGACATCCAAGGAGGAAGGTTGTTATTGTTTGTAACAAAGATAGGCCACACTGAGTAGGTAGAACGAAGCTCTCCAAATGGATTGACACCATCAGTTGCCAACGAAAGTTTAACATTGCGAGGTTCTTCTTTGAAAATTGGCCACTTTTCTTCGATGCACCTAAATACAGACCCATCTGCAGACATTTGAAGAACACCGTCTTGACTTCTGTTCTTTGCATGGAAATCCATAAACTGTGCTATACTTTGACACCTGAACAATCATTGGATACGTGGAATTATTGGAATATAACGAAGAACTTTGTGAGGCACCCTTTTTGTCACTTTATCGGTTCGATACCTACTTGTTTTACATTGTGGGCATTCATTTTCTAATGCATATTGTCCATAGTTTATGATATGATCATTAGGGCATGCATAAATAACTTGATACTCCATTCCAAATTCTTTCATAATCACATATATCTCTCGATATGTGCATGGTAAAATATTTGACTTTAAGTAATAGAAATTCACCTAACAATCTACAAAATTCAAAAGAATAAGTCAATGTAAACAATATTAATCATCAATATCACATCATCAACCCTTTATGTACATGCAGACATAAATGTGAGATAGGTGTTTGATAAACCATTCAAAACCTTCAAGTTCATTAACAACAATATAGCAGATAGAATATTTGTTTTTGAGCCTTCATAAAGAGGTTGATGTGCCTTCTCCAATAGAGTATCAACATCATGACTATCATCCTAGTTGTCCTCATCCATTGGAGAAAATGTGTCTTGGATCAATCTATGTATCTCATCTTCCTGATTTGTGTCACTAACATTATCTCCATCCATATCATCATTAAGAGCTTCATCAGCTTCAATATTCTGATCTAGATGTTCGTCACCCCGTAAATGAGTATTTTTGTTAGTACTTGGCAAATAACTCTTTGGAAGGGGACATTTTGGGGGCATTGTCTATATATTTACAAACAACGTAGTAAAATTAGTGTGTATAGAACATATAATAAAACAATAAGACATTTTACTGAAATTCATGAAATGATGACTATTACAGAGAATACATTAAAAATTGAATAACCTCTTACCAAGGGATGATATTCATAACCCCCTTCAGCATGCCCCTTACCCCTATAATGTCTTTCAGTTGTCGTTATTAAAATTATTCTTCTTTGCAAGCCCCTACAATTAGAGCAAGGGAAATAAAATTTTCCATCTCCCCTCGCCTCTAATGCCGCTCTAAACTGAGCAAGCTTCCTTGCATTTTCATTCATAGTGAAAAATCCTTGTAGTGACAAGTAATTGTCTTACCTACACCATACCAAACAATAACCTGTCAAATACATTAGATATAAGTATATTTCTAAATGCAGTATATTATATACCAAGTTCTATAAATAAAAACATGAAGACTATGATGAATAGGATTGTCATTGATGACAACATTAATGACAATCATTTTGGAAAAATATGGTAATTTGGTGAAAATAGGAAAATGACTAAGTGTTGGAAAACTGGCTCAAATAGCCTTAAGAAAATTCTCGCCACAAATTGTGTGTTGAAGAAAATTCCCACACCATATGGGGGTCTTGTAGATTGATATTTGGCCTACTTGACCATGTCTTCAGATTGTTTTGGAAGTAGTTGAGGAAGAAGTTATGAACCTGCCAAAACACTGTTTTAGGCATATTGGACCAAACTAAGAAAATTGTCCAAGTGTTGGAAAAACTGGCTCATGTGGCCTTGGGAAAATGCCCGCCGTACCTTATAGGTGTATGATAAAAATTATCTGAAGCTATTATTCTACAACTTGTTGAAGAGGATATCTCACCATGGTCTCAGTTCTCGAAGAAGATGTTTGATGACAAAGATAATGGTATTCCAAAACAGAGTTTCAAGCTATTTTGCACCATTCCAGTACTGAAAAAACTGCCTCAGTGACCTCAGGGAATTGCCCTCCCTATCTCATAGGATGATGAGAAAAATAATATGAAAGTGTTAGGTTATAGCTTGTTGATGGATGCATCTAACCATGGTCTCAGTTATCCTGTGGAGTGTTTTATAACAAAGATATAAATCTTCCAAAAGTAAGAAAAAAATTATTTTGCATTTTAAGAACACAATAAAATCGGTTGTGTTAGATTCAGGAAATTGAAAAGGCATTTTGAAATGCCCACAAGGAGGGGTTATTTTGATGATAAAATTCATCAGGTAGCATAGGCATGTTCCTTGGTGAATTGACTATCCATCCATACCTTCAGGTTGTCTTACCATGGTATCATATGCAAAATATCAATCTGCCAAAAATAGCAAAATTAATATTTGCATAGTGAGAACAAAGAAAATTGACCAAGTGTTAAAAACAGGAGTTTGAGAGGTCAGTTGGAAATGCCCGCCAAGGGCTCTCTTTGTGAAAGTAAATTTATCAAATGTCATGGATCCATTCTTTGGTAAGTTGTCCATTTTCTGATGACTTCAGGTCTCCATAGAGTGTTCACACGTGTGAAATAGGAGTCTACCAAAATGGGATGAAATATGTTTTGATGTTCAAAATAGGTTGAGAAGCTATTTTGAAATGCTTGCCAGAGGTTGTGTGTGTGTCAACAGATTAATATTGTGATATGGTCTTGTTCATTGTTGAAATGGATATCTAGCCATGCTTGTAGGTTTCCTTATGGTGATCACATGAGGGAGAAATCAATCTGCCAAAGTAGAAGAAAATTGGTTTTACAAGTTAAAAATAATTTTGTCTAAGTGTTAAATTAAACATTTTGGAAGCCTATATGTTGATGTGGATAGTACTGAAGACAAGATACTAATGGTGTATGGACAGAGTTGAGACAGGGATGCAGTGTGTTGTATGTTGAATGACTTGCCGAGTACATAATGAAGACTTGCTGATTGGTATTTTTGATGTGTGTGCCTATGGAAAACTTTGGAAGAGTCTTATGTATCAATTGTAATTTGTAATCTGAAATTTGTATAGGGAGGTTGGGTGGAGCTGGAGAAAGACTTATTGGTCTTTTGACAAGTTGAAGCTTGTTTGGATGTTGTAGCATCCCAGTCAGTTGTATCTGACTGAGCCATTCTGGTGGGTGGTGCTACATTATGGGTTGCACCCATATTGGAGATTGAAGTCTCCACTTATATAAAGATTACAAAACTATATCTTGTGTCCCTTGTGCAATGTCTTGATAGTGATGTGTTTAATTAATGAATGACATGTGCCTAGTTGATATTGTTCTTTGATAAATATGTTGTTGAAGCAATTGTGAAATAATGATATAAGATTGGTAGAAAAATTTGAAATTGAGTTGAAGCCTTAGCTCACTGATTCACCCCCACCCTGCCCCTCTCAGTGAGCATTGTGTCTAACAGACTGAAGTTTTCATTGATGCCAACAATTGTTGTGCAATGGCCTTTGATTTACTCATAAGAAGACCTTGATAGTTTGGGCATTGGAACACTAGGTGGCCAAAATGGTCCAAATGAAAGTTGTCCTTCTACTGTGGAAAGTGATTAACACTGTGTCAATGAACAATAGCTTAGTGGAGCATCGAGTCTATAAAAAAAATGAATTGGCTAGATTCATTGTTGACTGGAACCTCTTGTTGCAATTACTCTGGTTTAAATAAAAGGAGGGAGTTGCAGGGTTGTTAAATTCATTCGTAAGGTACATGACCCGAATAATACAATTGTTATTTTGAGCCTCAATGTTAGTTTGTATCCCCCAAAAAAGGATGCATGCTTACCTTTTATGAATTTACGGCTAGATGATTGTTGCAGAGTATGACTGATCTCTCTAGTTTTGGATATGGTTGATAAAGAAATCCAGGCTCAATCCACGCTCAATCAATCACATCTATAGAAAATGTGTCGAAAATGCATGAGTCAGGCGGTACAACAGACAGATGATTCCATGCACATTCTCACATTATGCTTTCAAGGATGTAAGGATTGAGTTTTTAGCTTGGAGACTCCATAGACACTTTGTGTGCTTGTCAAAGAGGGACTGGAAGGCAGTTGATGCAGCTTGTTGATTGTTTTTATAAATAAAACACTTCTTTTAGACATGGTACCCCTTCACCCAGACCCAACAGATTTGTAACACAAAATAAAATTTAAATCTAAGTAGAGTTGTGAAGCTTTAGCAAAAAGAGAAGACTTCTCTAACTTAGCAAGCATAATTATTAATGCCATTACAACTTGACCAATGCATAAACAACCAAGAGTCATTGAAAGTTGGCATCAGTTTGGTGGGTGTGCAAAGATAGCCATATATCGTCGATATAGAGATGAAAGTTCATTGAAAATTAAAAACGTCGATATTGCCACAGGTTTTCCGCCATGATAAAAAAAAAAATGAAGTATTAATCCACGAATGTTCAAAACGTGGAAGTATTTCGTGGAAAAATACACCCAAATGTATTAGTGATGGAGGTGAATTCCAATAAACCAAATATATTCTTCACTAATGTAGATGCAGACCAAGAAAGAAGAATTCTCCAAATCCTTCCTTTTAATGTTTATGTTTTGATAATGGAGTAAGGAATCTAAGATTCATACTAAAATCAAATGATTACAGTTTTAAGGATTGGATTTGGTTTCATGAAAAAGTAGAAACAGAGTGACAAGCTTATACTATAGGTGGAATTTTAAAGGAGTCAAATTGATTTTGGTGAAATTGACCCTGGAGGTAATCCCTTCATATTGGCATTCACTAGCTTACATCCCGGAATGAATGTTGTAAATAATAAGAAATAACTATTTTACGTTCCTTATGGCCTTGGAAGACCAAAAGGGATCCCTGCAAAAAGTTGTGTTATTAGATCCATGTACCATAGGGAATGCATCCACATATCATTGAATCAGATCTAGATCTGCCCCAAAGTTTTAGACATGGATAGAAGGTTCCATAGGTTACATAAGTTGTGGCACATTCCCTTTATTATGAATATGAAAAAGGTCTTTAACCTTCCATAAATTGAGAACGCTTTCCCTCTATCGTGAAAATGAAGCTTAAAACTAGGGTCATAGATTTTGAAGCTTCTCAAACTAAGTCATAGGTTAGTTCAAGGTCATATATTTTGAATATTTTGAGGCTTGTCATATCTTGGGCAGCAACGCATATGGAAGTTCAAGATGCTCGGAGAAGCTCCAAGACTATCTTTGGACAACAGAGAAATCTCAAGAAATTTTGTTGAGTTGAAAAGTAATTACTCCAACATGGACACACCCAATATCATGCACAAGCACAAGCATTCTAATGGATATTTGATAGAAATGGAACATCGATGTAGTGAAAGAAATATTTATCCAACTGTTGTTTCTCGTTTCATGGGATTATAAGAGATGATGGATAATTTAACCCTAACTTCTCAAAGAAATGGAGGATTATATCTGTCACAATTTGAAGAAATTATGGTTTCATAATTTCTCTAGAAGTAGGGAATTAATGAATCAACTCAACATTGCATAGAAATAATATCTTGTGACATTAAGGCTATTTTTTTACTGTCGTTACAAGGAAAACTTCCCATATCTATTATTTACTGATAATTTAACCTTAATCATGCCCATACCATTAATCCATCATTATTTTACCACTGCATGGATTCTCCTAATTCAAATCAATATTGAATTTGTTAGAGTTTTAACAATAAGATAGCATTATATTAGGATCTTTAACTGAGAGAATAATAAGCACAACAATCAAACACAAGAGACAATGAACACAATGTTTTTCCTCGGGGAAACCATAAATGGAGAAAACCTTGCAACTTCCTAAGAGATAGAATCAACACCAAAAGTAAAACCCCAAAATAGTAAGATGATCTCCTGACAGCAGTAACCTCTTTCTTCCTAGCCCCAGTGTCTTCTTCTTCCTCATCTATGCGTTACAATTGAGTGTGAGTGAGTGTATGATAAATAGAGAGGCTCATTAGAGGAAATTTCAACTCAAAATGGGCCTCCTAAAATGAACTAATAAAATAATATTTATTAATTTTGAAGGAAGAAAAGAAAAAAACTACTTTTTTGTTTGTATTTTTGACATATCTCCTCGTGTTTTTACTCAAATTTCGATTGGGAGAGCTCGTTGTATGCGGAATTAAATTCCGCATCCAACGAGTACCCACTCGACATACTTTTGACAGACTCTGCTACCCCAAAAATAAGAAATACCTGAAAAAATGAAATGGTGATGTCATCATTCCATTTTTATAGGTATTTCTTGTTTTTGGGGTAGTGGGGTCCATCAAAAGTATGCTGGGTGGGTACTCGTTGGATGTGGAATTTAATTCCGCATCCAACGAGCTCTCCCGATTGAAATTTGAGTAAAAACACGGGGAGATATGTCAAAAATACAAAAAAAAAGTAGTTTTTTTAATGATACCTATCCCCAAATTTCTATTAAAAAGGTGTTTAGGACTTATACGGTATTTCAAATTTAAAGCAATTTCATTGGCTAACACATGATGACATGGAATTTGAATAAAAGTTAAAAGGCCCATTTTGAGTTGAAATTTCCTTTAATGAGCTCTCTATTTATACTAATTCTTGAGTTGACTAAACCCAATTAGGGCCGACTTCACTAGGTGAGTTTAATAACCCTAGTGCCCCGGAACTGCGGGGAATTTAACCCTTGACCAATAGGAGGGTTACTCATAATGACTTGACATGACTTGCTTACATTATAGAACTTCCCGATAGGAACATTGGGGCATGACATGACTCAAGTACATTACAAATACATCTCGGAATAAAAATCAGGTTACAATACATAAGAAATACAAATGAATACATTCCGAAGTTACAATTACATCAACACTCCCTCTTAACTAGGAAGGTATTCTCTCAACAGAATTTATCAGCACAAGTCTTCTTCTCTGTATCTTTTGGATCATCGTCAAGTCTTCGTCATCTTCATCTTCGAATCTGGATCATCACTCGATCTGGATCATCATTGGAAATCATCATTGGATCTGGATCATCACTGGACATCATCACTGGATCTGGATCATCACTGGGCATCATCACTGGATCTGGATCATCACTTGATCTAGATCATCACTGCTGGATCATCATCACTAGATCATCACAGGTGCTATCTCATGATTCTTCTCGTCATAGGAAGTTCTATAGAGCTAGCCATTTTTCATGTTGGTTGTAGGCCTAGCCTCCATGTAGGTATTCTTCAGTGCTTATATCTGACACCAAGTCAGAATGGCCCTCCCAGCACTTACATCTAAACATGAGAGGAACGCATCCAACACCATGTCAGAAAGGCACACCCAACACTCACATCTGATCATATAGGAACCAATCCTACAATCACATCTGATCATATAGGAACCAATCCTACAATCACATCAGAAAGGCTATGCACTCTGGCATTTGACCATGGGGGGAACACATCCCGCAACCATGTCAGAAAGGATCTACACTTATATATGACCATAGGGGGAACACATCCTGCAACCATGTCAGAAGGGCTCTATACTTATATCTGACCATGGGGGGAACACATCCCGCAACCATGTCAGAAGGGCTCTGCACTTACAGTTGACCATGGGGTGAACACATCCCAAAACCATGTCAGAAGGGCTCTGCACTTACATCTGACCATGGGGGGAACACATCCCGCAACCATGTCAGAAGGGCTTTGCACTTACATCTAACCATGTGGGGAACACATCCTACAACCATGTCAGAAGGGCTCTCAACCCCAGGTTGAGTGTTCCTGGTAACTAACTAGGTGCCTCCATTCTCCTAAATAATGGCATCAACCCTTATATCTTATCAAGTGGGAACACATACCTCAATCACTTCAGAATGGCCATGCACTCATATCTGATCATGTGGGAACACATCCCTTAGTCATATTAGAATGGCCCTCAATCCTAGACCAAGTATTCCTGGTAACTGACCAGGCACCTCCATTCCATGAATGGAAATAGCCCTTACATATGATCATGTAGGAACCAATCCTACAGTCATATCAGAGTGGCTTAGCACTCATATCTGACATGGAAGGAACCAATACTCTCACCATGATAGAATGGCTGAGCCCTTACATCTGACCATGGAAGGAACCAATCCTCTCACCATGTCAGAATGGCTCATGGACTCATCACCTCCCCTTGGAAGGAACCTCGATCTGGAGAACACCAAGCTTCTCCTTGAAGTACTCAAACTTCACTCTGGCTAATGGCTTTGTCAACACATTAGCTATCTGTTCGTTCGTTGCAACATACTGGAGTTTCACTGCTACCCTCTACACCATATCCCTGTTATAGTGATACTTGATCTCTATATGCTTCGACTTTTCATGGAACATCGGGTTCTCTGACAACTTCACACAACTCAGGTTGTCACAATACATACAAGTAGCATCTAACTAGAGATCAAATAAATCAAACAGTAGCTTCCTCATCCATACTGCCTCACAACTAACTGAACAAGCTGTGACATACTCTGCTTCAGTTGTACTCAGTGCCACACAGGATTGCTTCCTACTAAACCAAGAGATCACACCTGATCCCATACTGAAGCAACACCCTAAAGTGCTCTTCCTATCGATGGCACTTTCTGCCCAATCTAAATCAACATAACCCTCCAGGTTAATCTTCTGACTCGCCTCATACTTGAGCCCATAATCAACTGTACCCCTCAGGTGCCTCAGAATATGCTTTGCAGCAATCAAGTGAACATGTCTGAGATCTGTCAGGAACTGGCTCAAGGTGTTCACAGCAAAGCAAATATCTGGTCTCGTGTTCATTAGGTGCATCAAGGTCCCAATCATTTGATGATACATCGTAGCATCAACTGCTTCTAATGAAGCATCACTCAATAGCTTCATTTTCGATGCCATAAGTGTGGCCATGGCCTTGCGGTCCATCATTCCAAACCTCTTCAGGATCTCTATTGTATATTTCCCTTGTCCCAGGGAAATTCCATCTACATTCTGGCACACCTCCATGCCTAGAAAATAATGCATCATACCCAAGTCCTTCATTTTGAACTTGGCAGCAAGCTTCCTCTTTGTGTCAGCAATCAACCCATCCATACCTATTACAAACAGATCATCTACATACAGTAGGAGCATCACTGGGTTTCCATCTTCAACCTTGTAGTAAAGGTTGGAATCTTCTTTACTCTTGGTAAAGCCCAAACTGGATAGAAAGTTGTTAATTATGTCGTACCATGTCCTGGGTGCCTGTTTCAAACCATACAGGGATTTCTTCAATCTACACACATGAGACTCCCTGTCATGTGTCTCAAAACCAAGTGGCTTCTCTACATACACTTCCTCTTCCACTACACCATTCAAGAAGGCAGTCTTGACATCCATTTGGTGTATCTTCTATTTCATCACTGCATCCAGAGAAAGTATTGATATGATGGAAGTGCATCTAGCTACAGGTGCAAAAGTTTCTTCATAATCTATTCCTTATTTCCGGGAGAAACCACGAGCAACAAATCTTGCTTTATATTTTTCAATGCTACCATCTGCAACATGCTTGATCTTGTAGATCCATTTGGAAGTTACGACAGACTTCCCTTCTAGTCTTGGGACAACATCCCAAACATCGTTCTTCATGATTGATTGATACTCTTCAATCATAGAATCCTTCCATTCTTTTCATTCTGCGGCTTCTTCATAATTGGAAGGTTCTTTATCGATGAAATCACATAATAAAGCTACATATCCGGAGTAGGATCTAGTCCTCTTTCTTTCTCTGTGATTCTCTTCTGGAACCCCATATCTTTCTGCACCTTGGATAGATTCTTGTACCCAAGCAAGTTTCCTCTTGTGAGGACTCTTCTCCTGAGGTGGATCTACAAGTTCTTGTGGTTCTTCAAATTCTCGATTTTCTTGAATTTCTTCATTCATGGTTGTGTCATGAATTCTGGGTGCTTCTGCTTCTTCAGGAACTTCAGCAGGGTTCTTTCTGGATTTGTTGTAAGCCGAGTCTTCGTCAAATGTCACATCCCTACTGATGTCAATCTTCTTGAATCCTGGGAAGTATATTTTGTAATCCTTTGAGCTTTCAGAGTATCCCACAAATATACCCTTCTTTCATGAAGGATCTAATTTAGTTCTCTTCTCTTTTAGAATGTGTATGTACACTAGACAGTCGAATATTCTGAGATGGCTGACTTCTGGTTTCTTGCCGAAAAAGACTTCTTCAGGTGTCTTATTCTCTAGTACTCTGTGTGGAGTACGATTCTATACATACATTGTTGTCCTTGCAGCTTCTGCCCATAGATGCATAGGAAGATCTTGATCATGAAGCATAGCTCTTGCAGCTTCCATGATAGTTCTATTCTTCCTTTCTGCAATCCCATTCTATTGTGGATTATATGGGGTGGACAACTCCCTCTTAATCCCTGAGTCTTTGCATAACTCTTTGAATTCATTTGATGTGAATTCTCTGCCATTATCTAATCAAAAGGTCTTGATCTTCTTTTCTGTGTGATTCTTGATCAAGGCTTTGAATTCCTTGAAATTATTGAATACTTCATCTTTCTTCTTCATGAAGTAGATCCATGTCTTCCTAGAAAAGTCATCAATGAAAGAAACATGGTATACATACCCGCTTAGTGATTTTGATGACATTGGTCCGCATACATCAGAGTGGATGATTTCCACGATTCCTTTTGCTTTGCTCTCGCTACTTGGAAATATCTTCTTTGTGATCTTTCCTTTCACACATCCTTTGCAGACCCCATCATGTTTTGCTTGAATTTCTGGAAGTCCTTCAATAGCTTTGCTTGCAAGTCGTAGTGATCTGTAATGCACATGTGCAAGCCTTATATGCCAAAGTTCATTTGGCTCTACTGTGTCATGGACCAAGGCTTGTTCTCGATGGCCCTTCAATTTGTACAATACTCCTTCTTGTTCCCCAATCACTACTGCATCATCAATAGTCTTTCCTTTTGGCCACATGATGACTTGACCATCTATAAATGCAACCCTCATTCCTTTTGCATCTAATGCAGATATGGAGAGGAGATTCTTCTTTAGTCCTGGTACAAATAATACTTCTTTCATTATCATTGACTTTCCAGAATCTAGCTTATAGGAGGATTCCCCACTACCTTTTATTATATACTGGTAGTCATCTCCGAGCTTCACCTTGTGATGTGATTCATGTTCTGATAGTTTCACAAAGGATTCCTTAAATCCTGTCATATGCTTGGAAGCCCCACTGTCTATAAGCCAATTATTGCTTCCGTGAGTAATGTTTCCTGTGAGAGAGAAAATCAAAACATATTCTTCATCACTAGAAGAATCTTCACTTTCATATCTGGTTCTCTTTTTGGAAGGTTCATCATCCTCTGCAGCATGAGCATGATGTCTTCTTTTGTTTCCCTTCTTCTTATGGAAGTTGACAGTCTTTGGCAAAGTGTCCTCTTTCATCACATGTATAGCATCTTAATTTGGATAAGCCTTTTCTAGTGAAATATCTTTGATGAGAATGCTTACCTCTGTGCTGATGAGAACTTCTTCTGGTTTTTTTGGAGTGTACTGTAAGAGCTTGATCTTCACTTCCCGTCTTTTCTTCTCGGGCTGCTATTCGAGCTTCTTCTTGAGAGCATTCTTCCCATAGTCTGTTGAACTTGACTAATTTATTTTTGGCATAGATTCCTTGAATAAAGGAGTCCCGTGATCTAGGGAGACCATTCAAGGTGGTCATTACAATATCTGCATTTTCCACTTCTTCATCTACTGCTTCTAGTTGTTCCTTGATCTGAGATACCCTTGTAAATTAATACTGGATGGTCTCTGCATTCTGGATCTTTACATTCTTCAATTGGTTTCTTAGAGTCATCTTCTGGTTTATGTTCTTCCCTTTAAACAATTTGGTTAGGGCATCAAACATAGCTTTAGGTGTCTTTAGGGAGGACACCTATGGTATAAGGTGATCCTTGATTGAATCGGCAATAATCCTCTTTTCCACAACCAACTTCTTCTTGTGTAAGGCCTTAGCCTCATCTCCCTCTGGAACTGGAACCTCCTCATTGATATAGGAGTCCAACTCATTTTCTTCCAGGACTAGGGAGATCCTATACTTCTAGGCTCAGAAGTTATTAGCTCCCTCAAGATTTTCATCAAGCTTGGTATGATGAGACATATTAACTGAGAACCTCAAATGGAAATACAAAATATTTAGACCTTACTAGGTCAAGATGTCGGATTTGGATTTGGAGCTAAAATTCTGCAGTGCTGGTTCAGGAGCATATTAGGGTTTTTCTTTTCTAGAGTTATATCCAACCAAATGCTTTGATCTTGATCCCTAACTTTGATTTTGAGGAGGAGATCAATCTAGGCCTGGGCTCACTGAAAAATTCCACTTTTGTGGAAATCCCTAATTTTCGGCAGCAGTGTCGGGTCCAAAACTGAAAAACCTCAAAATTGGATTCTGCTTCGACAAAAATATGCGCCCTAGGGAGGAGAGTTATTCCAACCTTCTTTTGCTGAAAAACTGTGGAGAGATATCCACAAAGTAGGAATCCCTAGTTCCCTCAACTACATGGTGTCTTCTTCTCAGGTTAGCTCTGATACCATGTTAGATTTTTAACAATAAGCTAGCATTATATTGGGATCTTTAACTGAGAGGATAACAAGCACAACAATCAAACACAAGAGACAATGAACACAATGTTTTTCCTCGAGGAAACCATAAATGGAGAAAACCCCACAACTTCCTCAGAGATAGAATTGGCACCAAAATTAAAACCCCAAAACAGTAAGATGATCTCCTAATAGTAGTAACCTCTTTCTTCCTAGCCGCAGTGTCTTCTTCCTCAACTATGCACTACAACTGAGTGTGAGTGAGTGTATGATAAATAGAGAGGCTAGCTCTCTATTTATACTAATTCTTGACTTGACTAAACCCAACTAGGGCCGACTTCACTAGGTGAGTCTAATAACCCCAGTGCCCTGGAACTGTGGGGACTTTAACCCTTGACCAATAGGAGGGTTACTCATAATGACTTGACATGACTTGATTACATTATAGAACTTCCTGATAGGAACATCTGGGCATGTCATGACTCAAGTACATTACAAATACATCCCGGAATAAACATCGGGTTACAATACATAAGAAATACAAATGAATACATTCCGAAGTTACAATTACATCAACAGAATTTTGAATATACCTCCTTTCACGGTGAAAGATGCCCAAATCCACTAAAAAATTGCCTAGAAGTACAAGCTTCCAAAATATGATTTTATTGTTGTTTTAAGGCTATTTTGAGGGTTGTTCATACCAAGAGCCTAGAAAATGATGCCCAAATTTCACCTAAGTGTGCTAAGAATTATAAACATGGAATACATGAGGTTGTTTTCATGCATAGGTTACCAAAAATGCACTCATGATTGAAATAAGTTTCATATGTTCACATTGACACCAATGTCATACTTAACACTTCTTTTCCAGAATCAACACAAGCATAGAATCTAGAGGCATCATCAAGGAGATCTTGGTATTACAGACCTGGTAGAAGCACAAGTACGTGAAATTCATTGAGGGTTATCAATTGATAATATATGAGATGATTCCGTTCTGTCAAAAGAACTATCTATTCCATCTCTTGATTCAAGGGAAACAGGAAGGAGGTCACTTGATATCAGAGATGTAGTGAGGGATTCATTCAACAAATATTCTCCAAATCTATCCCTTGAGACCAAGCTTAATGAAAATATCAAAGAAAAGATAAACACAAATAAGTTCTCAATCCAATGGAATCTCCAAGATCTCCAAATCGATGCAAGAGATATAAGCAAGCAACAACAACTATCAATTAGTTCCTCATCAAGGAAGGCAAAAAATACGAAGTCATAGTTTCAAACTTCATCGGATATCAATGAAAATTATAGGAAATCAGTGAGTCGAGCTTCCTTAGATGCAATTAAGAAGTAAACAATACAAGTTTATTTAAATGAGTCACTAAATGTCACATGGCCCAATTTGCGAAACAAATTCATGTTTTTGAGGAACATTATGTTATATTTTATGTTAAAGTTTTAAAATTAATGACCAAGTGGGGTCAAGGATAACTTAATGTAACTACATAATATTTTATTGATAAATAAATGAAAGATGAGACAACAACTTAGGGAAGCTGTTAAATGACTGTTTTACTGTTCACTTGGTGGAGGAAGCTGGGTTGAGAGAAGACTGACATGTGGAAGCATCCTCAAACTACTTCTAGCTGTTGTAGGTTGCAACTTCCCTATTTTTGTGGTCATGATTCCCCTAGAAAGTGGAACAAGAGCATGTGGCCCATTAAGTAAAAATTGACCCAAAATACCTAGCCATGCTAATAAAACTTCCCATTGAAGACACTTGAGGCTTCTCATTCTGGATTTGTGATCATTCTGAGTGAATGCAGTGTACAAGAGAATTCGATGGAGGGGACTAGCTGAAGTAAGTTTGAGTGGATAAGTGTTGAAGACTTGAACTAGTGCAACTATTCTAAGATGAGTTCATACTGTTGTAAATAGAACTGAGTTATTACTGAACACTCAGTGGAGTTGCGAAGGATTTCTAGACTACATCTCTCACCCAGTACTTCTACCAGGTGGACCAAGATACAAGATCGAGGGTCCTGAGAATTGCAGTCCAGCTCTTCTTCAGGAGTTGGTTGGGACAAACAAGTTCCTTAAGTTGTTGTCACCTCATCTATACTACAGGTTCTACTTGTTTAGTTCAATCATTTAATTATTTACTGTAGTTGGAAAGTTCAAGATTTATCAATGATATAGTATATTTCTGTTTATTTCTGTTAGGGATAGATATGAGAAATGTATATGCTGTGAAAGTTAGTAATTAACTATATTAGAATAAATAAGCAGAGAAATTTTTGAGTTAATTTATAGATAGAAAGAAAATACCTAAACTGTATTTTTCCACACCTTTTGCAAGGTAGTCACTCTAGTACAGTAGGTTAGTTTATTTTTCAAACAATGGATTCAATAAAATATGTATGCAGATACAAATGGTTATTTTCTATAGGATTTTTGTATAAATTGTTTATAGGTCTTCTTTTGAAATTTGTATTATTTACTTAAAATATTTAAACAAACTAAATAGAGACAGAGGCAAGAGCCTAAGTATTACACACTAGTCTGTGTAATATTTTAAAACAGTAAAACTAAAAAAAAAATACTATAATACCTAATATGTAATCCTAAATAGTTAATATAGAAATAATAAATTATCTAGATTTACTTAGCAAAACAGTAAACCAGGTTAAACATTTACCCAGTTAGTTCACCTATGTGAAAAATGCAAACTAGGGTTAACTGAAATGAAATACTAGCTCTGTAAATTTTTAAAAAAAAAAAGGGTTTGTAAAAGAACTATTCTTTTATAACAAAATAAAATCATAATTTATAAATATCAAAATCTAGCAGTATAATCCAAAAAGTACAGAAGATAGGTAAATTATTCAATAATATCATTTTTCTGTTCTATTCCTATAATTCATTTCTGCATTAATAATTATGCTATTATCAAAGTATTCCACTGTCAAATGTCCTCAAGTCATAATTCTTTTAAAGAGGAAACACAATTTATTAATAATCTATTTAACCCTAAACCCTCGAAAAGTAAATAACAATAAAAGTAGCTAAAATGAACATAATATACATAAATATAAACCAAATAGAGATACTGTTAATTCAGCCTTAAGTTGTGAGAATTCTTTTAATATTAAAAACAAAACTGAACAGGCATAGTCTTGGCCTACGGCCTTTCACATCACCAGTCAAGGCTTAAAATCTCGAGTAAAAGTATTTTAAATACAAACAGAGTTCACTTAAACAAAACATTTGTTCCGGTTACAAAATCCCTTCCAAAAAGAAGAATTGCAAGAATAACCATTAGGCATTTTTAAAAACCCTAAACAAATTCTCACATAATGGCCCAATGGCCTGTTCAAATAAAAGTCACAGCTTTAAACCAGTACCAAACACATCATTATAATTCAACCATGGCCGAAAAGGCTTGAAAATTAATTCATTAAGTCGTGGTTGTGAAAGCTCGATTCTTCCATTACAAAACAACCACTAGGGATTTTTAAATAAAAAAGAAAACAAAGAAACAAAAAGAGCATCTAACGGCCACGGCCGAACAAGTAACCAACAAAACACGGCAATATCATCATAATCCACCATACAATTCGTGCAGGAGAACCCCAGGTGAAACCGAGGCTTACCAGGGCAGATGCCCTCATGGAAACTTGATGGTGGAGTCCTTTAGAACTGAGCTTTCACCTTGCGATCCTGCATAGTCAAAAACCCCGAATGTTAAATAGTTATAATTTTAACAAAGTAAGAACTTCTTTATATGCAGAAAAATTTATTTAAGTTCGATTCTTACCCAGAGATTTATTTTACATAGCTATTCTGATGTGGTGAGCCAACCTAGCCTCCTTCGTTAGCAACCCGAGTTGAATTGGAGCAATGTCAGAAGAAATTACAAATCATAGTGTTTAAATGTGAAGCCCCAAGCCTCGTCGAGGTGAGGATCAAACCCACGAGAGGAAACAAGCAATAAAACAAATAACCCAACTCACTCTTTCAAACAACCCTCTCCATACTGTGCATGTTTAAAAAAAACACTCACAGAGTACAAACTCACACAATAAAAACAAAGGCGAAGACAACCCAACCTTCAACACTCCTTTTGACAGTCAAAAACCACCTCACGACAGAAGAAATCTTCGTGCTCACTTTTAATACACTAGAACTTGAAAGACAAACTTGCAGAGGAGCTCATTATGGCTCATGAAGGCCTGCATGCAAATGATTGGAGGACTGATAGATATCCTGGTGGCCATGAGCTCGCAGCTCGACCACTCCACAACAAAGACCAAAAACAAAACGTGATTTTAGGGTTTGGAACAAGTTTTATGTGGCACCTCAAGGTCAACACAAAACCTAATCATTGAACACCAACCACGTGTCCTCCAAATCTTTTGCGAGTTTTGGGTTTCTTGGTATAGTTCTAAACCATCATTTAAACCTACACAATCATTTGTGTAAAAGTCAAAACTTTTGGTATTATTGCTTGGAAATCATTACCCTCTTTATTGTTTTTCTTTGTTTACTTAAACCATAGACTTTGTGTTTAAGAGGTAATCAATTACACTAAGGATTACAAAGTAAGCCTAAAACTTAACAAATATTTATTCATAATCTCACTCCTTTTTAAACAATGTCTTCTATTTGTTTTAGTAAGACACCGAAACAATGGAGGATGAACCAACATCATAAAAATGCTTAATCATAGAAATTTTGAACTAGGACTTAGTCTATTCATGGACTTAAAACTATGAATATATGCCTTGTTAAATAAAAACACGTATAAAATGTGAATTTTGTATAATGGGATATGAAACACTAACACTTAGGTAAAAGACAATCATCCCAAGAAATAATTAAAGTGTTAGAAAGAACATGAACATTTATAAACAATACTTTATACCAAACACTAATGGTCACAAGTACGTTTAACATATCCTCTATTTTTTGTTTGACCTCTTAGGTTACTGTGCTTTTATTGGCAGAAGTAGATTTGTTTATAAGATGCCATCTAAAATTAAATACAAGTTTATAGCTGAAAACACAAAGAGGAAGGTTAATTAAACAAGTACTGTAGCAGTAAGCATAACTGAACTAAACTCATTCGATTACAGTAGTGTTTTACAAACATTTATGCAGATTTCTAAACAATAAAAAATATCAACAATACCTCTTACAAGGTCAAGTTGCAAAAAAAACAATTCAATTACCATTTTATCCTATGCTAGTTGAGGAATTTTCTCGATCTGGAATTACTGGTAAGAAAACTGCTTACTTATTTAGAACCTATAAAAGAAGCATCACTTTGTTGTAAAGGAAAGGTTCCTATGGCTAGGGTTTAAGAGGCCATCAACGTACTGGGGTTGAAAGGTGGATGCAAATGGTTCTGCAAGTATATATAAGCAAAATCAGAGATTAGAATGGTTCATACCTTATCCAAATGAAGGTTGATCCAAGTAGCCCTTCAATCTTCTTCTTGCTCCTCTTGCTCCTCTCGCTCCGAGAGACTTGCAAAACGAATTATACCTTCCTCAAACCAATATGACCACATATAACGTAATGATAATCAAAGCAATATTAGAAACTATTATGATTAACATAAACATCTGATCACAATTATAAATTCAATCACATATTGAACAATGATTTGCGAAGAAGAAGGACATCACATTTTTATTAATCTCGAAAACAAGTACAAATATACTTTCTCTTCATGTTGGGCACCTCACGAAACATTGATTTGGTTCTGTCGCTTCTCTTCTCCAAGGAACTCAGCCTCCAAGCTCTGCAACACAAGGAGAATGCTTCTAGGGAAAAGGTGTGGGAAAAGAGAGTGCCAATTCCTCCAACATAACAATGCAAAATTTTAAGTCCCCTCTCATGGACCTCCCTACCTCTATTTATATGCTGCTGAAGAGATAGGGTAGAAAAACATATTTTTTTTACATTTTCAGGAGGAATACGCGAGTTGCGGAGACAAAAGTCATGTATGCAGGAGGTATACATGAGTTTCAATGTAAATAGTCGCTTATTTAGGGTATACACAAGTATTATATATGACAAGTAGCGTACAATACACGGGTTTCCTTTAGGCAACTCGCGTAAGCATAAAAAAATCTCATTTTTAGGGTACTTCTGGGCATTTTCATACTTTGGTGTCTGCTAGAATGTTTTAGCTAACTGAAATATCTTTCAAATGATGTAGAGATGAGGTTGAACGAAGTTATAGAACTCAATATATGGGTCCTCCAAGTTAGATATTTTTTCAGTGACTTTCATGAAGTGTCGACATGCGACAGAATCATGGGAAAGTGGTCATGGGAAGAGATGTGTCATTTTGAGCTATAACACACTTCATTGCATTATCTATAAGCTAAGTAAGCCCCGATCTCAACTAAGGTTCCTTGCTATTTGTTAAGACAGTAAAAACACACTTAGTACCAGGTTCAAATATAGTTTTCTTCCTCTGAACATAACTGCTAAATTTTAACATCCGTATCATGGTACTATCAAGGTAAACAAATAAATCATTTAGAACTAGAAATTCACAATGTTAGATTCTAATACTACTATTTGAAGTAACCACTAGCAGTTATTGTTCCTTATGCAGTGACAACTATGAACATTTTATGTTACACGAAAATTTTTAAAATTTTAATGAATTTTTAGGTTATTACATGTGGTATCAGAGCACAAGGTTCAGACACTAGGCCTGAATACGACTCAACTTGCATATATAAAACAATAGATTTAAAACATGCATACTAATTTTTACTTTTCTTTTGAATTATACTTTCAGAGAATTTTTCTAAGTTAACTGCAGGTATGGAAAGATTGGAAGAATATGCGGACGAGGAGTCCTCGTTTACTGAACGAAGTAATTCTAAAAGAGAACCTATACAAGAAGAAATAACTAATAACTCTTTTGAATTATTACAAACAGTCAAGGAACTAAGAACAGAGATGGAAACAGTCAAAAAGGAAAATGAGAGAATTCTGAGAGCTCAAGAGGATCTAAATCAGATTTTAATGGAAAGATTTCAGAATGAAGAAAAAGATAAACAAACAGAGTTTGAAGATATGCCTTACCAGCATAAAGATAAAAAATCTAAATAGTTTAAAATCGAAAGTAGCTCATTTTCTGAGGTTTATGGCGATCCACATAAAAATAATTATCAATATACTAGTGATAGTAGCGAAGATAATCACCATACAAGAAAGAGAAAGTTTAAACCTTACTAAGAAATATCTGGAGAATTCAAGAAAATTAAGCCACCAACCTTTAATGGTGAAACTGAGAAGGGAGAAGAGGCTGAATAATGGTTGTCTGGGATGAAGAAATATTTTCAAATTTATAATTACTCTAATCAACTGAAAGCTAGAATGGCTAATTATAACCTCACTGGGAAGGCAAATATTTGGTGGAAGGACCTAAAAAGAGTAAAAGGCATTAGGGAGAAAAGCATTAACTGGAGTACGTTTAAGAAATATTTTAAGAATAAATTTTATGAATTAAAACTGGGAACAATGACATGAAATAACTAAACAGTAAATTTCTAAGTCTGCTTAGATATGTGCCTTACATTGTGGACGAGAAGCCTAAGGTACAATGGTTTCTAAGCTACCTACCCTTCCATATAAAAGAGAGAATTGAATATGACAACCCAAAAACTTTAGAAGAAGCAATGAGAAAGGTGAATTTTTGTTATGAACAGAATCACAAAAAGGAAAGTATGACAAACTGGAAGGCTAAAAGAACTAATAATTTTGAACAGAGGAAGAAAGGTTTTGTACCTAACTGAAATTTTAAGAATAATAACACACGAAATTTTCCTAATAAAAATTTCCAAGGGAATAAAGGTAATTCACAGATAAATCCAAATGGTCAAAGAAATAAAGAATTTGTTAATAATCACAGTAACTATACCAAGAGTTTTGAATGAAAGGAACTAGTAAAGTGTTGGGAATGTAATGATCCTCATTATGCATCAGCTTTCCCCAACCGGAAGAAGACTGTTAGCAACATACATACGATACAGGAGGAGATGATTATCAATGATCTAGTAAGGACAATGCCCAGGATCAATGCAGCACTGGAGAACAGGTAGGCGGATTATCAAACTTCCATGGTGGAAGTGGAAGGTAAGCTGAATCAAATACCTATATCTATTTTAATTGATCCAGGGGCTAGTTTAAGTTATATTTCTCTTGATTTAGTAGAAAAATGCAAGTTATCAGTAGAAAATTTTGCAAAGCCTTGGTTAGTCTAGCTAGCTACTGGTGCAAAAACAAAGGTGACCAACTTTGTTAAGAATTGTATAGTAAAAATGGATTAGTTTGAAACCTCTGTTAAGCTTAATGTTTTACCTTTAGGTTCTTATGATATGTTAATTGGTATGGATTGGTTAGAACAACATAGGGTAGTCTTGAAATGTTTTGATAAAACATTTACTTGCATAAATAATGATGGAGAAACAATAAATGTAAAAGGAATCCCTAGGAAAACAACTATAAGGCAGATTTCTGCTTTGCAACTTAAGAGAGTTGTTTGGAAGGGCTGTAAAGTCTTTGCTGTAAGGGTAATTAATGAAGAAAATACTAATAATGAAGATAAATTAAAATTGGAAGATATTCTAATCCTAAGGGAGTATTCATATGTATTTTCGGAAGAAATTTCAGGACTGCCTCCGAAGCGGGAGTTAGACTTCACTATTGAGCTGGTACCTGGTGCAGTGCCTAGCTCAAAAGCCCCTTATTGTATGAATATATTGGAATTAAATGAATTAAAGTCACAGTTAAAAGAACTTATTAATAAAATTATATCAGACCCAGTGTGTCTCCCTGGGGAGCACCTGTTATTTTTGTTAAGAAGAAGGATGGAACTCTACGATTATGTATAGATTACCGTCAACAAAATAAAACGACTAAAAAAAATAGATATCCGTTACCCCGCATAGATGATCTATTTGATCAGCTACATGGAACAACTGTATTCTCGAAGTTTGATTTACGATCTGGTTACCACCAGGTCCGAATCAAAGATGAAGACATATTTAAAACAACTTTTAGGACCATGTATGGTCATTACGAGTTTGTCGTTATGCCATTTGGGCTTAGTAATGCCCCAACTGTTTGCATGTGTTTGATGAATAATGTAATGCATAAGTACCTTAATAAGTTTGTGGTCGTATTCATTGACGACATCTTAATTTACTCAAATTCTAAAGAAGAACATAAATATCATTTAAAAATTGTCTTACAAGAGTTACGAGAACATCAACTCTATGCAAAATTTAGTAAATGTGATTTCTTTAAAGATAAAATATAGTATCTGGGTCATGTACTGACTAAAGAAGGAATTTTCATTGATCCTGAAAAGATAAAGGCAATCGAAGAATGGCTAGTCCCAAAAGACGTAACTAATGTATGATCATTCATGGGGATTACTGGCTATTATCAAAGATTTATGGAAGGGTTTTCAAGAATTGCAAATCCCGGAACTTCTTTACAAAAAAAAGGGAATAAATTCGAGTGGAGTCAAAAGTGTGAAGATAGTTTTAAAAAGTTAAAACATTATTAGCCACCGCACCAATCTTAAGAATTGCAGACCCTAATAAATATTTTATAGTATGTACTGACGCATGCAATGACAGTTTAGGTGGAGTTTTAACTCAGGAAGTACATCTCATTGCTTATGAGTCTAGGAAGCTAAAGATTCATGAGAAAAATTATGCGACCTATGACTTAGAATTGGCTGCTGTCATACATGCCTTAAAAATGTGGCGTCATCGTTAATCGGAAGAAAGTTTATATTAATGACAGATAATAAAGGGTTAAAATACCTGTTGGATCAACCTAACTTAAACGTTAGGCAAGCTAGGTGGCTAGCTTTCCTCAGTGAGTACGATTTTCAAATCCAACATATTAAAGGAAAATAAAATAAGGTTGTTGATGCTTTAAGCAGAAATGCAAAATTGAATTTTACTGCAACAATCAACACCTATAAAGTAGATTTAGAAGAATGACTAGAAGAAGGAACAGGACAAGATGAAAATTATCAGAAATTACAAGCAAGAGTAAGAGAAAATTTAATTGAAAGTTTAAGTACAGGGTATAGTTTAAACGAAAAAGGATTATTATTATATAAAGATAGACTATACGTACCTAATGTACCTAAGATTAAGTTGCTATTTTAAACAAAATTGATAAGACTCCTTATTTAGGGCATCTTGGTTATTAGAAAACTATAACTATGCTAAGAAATGATTATTTCTGGACAAACATAAAAAAATGAATTGGCAGAATACATTGCTAAGTGCTTTGAATGTCAACAAGTAAATATTAAACATCAGCATCCAGCTGGGTTACTTCAGCCATTACCTATTCCTAGATGGAAGTGGGAGATAATCAACCTTGATTTTATCATGGGACTACCTAGAAATCAAAACTTGAATGACTCAATAATGGTATTTGTCGATAAATTAAGCAAGGCAGCTCATTTTATACCTATAAAAACTACTTATAAAGCTGCGAATATTGCTGATATTTTCCTAAAACAAATCTTTCGTTTACAGGGAATACCGAAATTAATAATTTCAGACAGAGACTCTAAGTTTAAAGGCAACTTTTGGAAGTCTTTGTTTAAGGGATTAAATACTACATTAAACTTTAGTACCTCTTTCCATCCTCAGATAGATGGACAGATTGAAAGAGTGAATTAGGTATTGGAAGATCTGCTCATAATGTATGTAAAAGAACAACCAGGTAAATGGGAAGATTATTTACACTTGGTAGAGTTTGCTTACAATAATCACTACCAAGCCTCAGTAAGATATAGTCCTTTTGAAATTTTGTATGGAAGGAAGTGTAATACCCCCATCTCATGGAATAATCTAGTTGACAAGTTAGTATTAGGACCTGAATTATTAAAAGAAATGGAGTTAATTGTAAAACAAGTGCAAGGTAACTTGAAAGTTGCGCAAGATTGACAAAAAAGTCAAGCAGATCTTAAACAAACTCAAAAGGAGTTCTAGGTAGGTGAACATGTCTTTATTAATGTGAGGGCCTGAAAAAATTTCTCCGAGGTTAGGAGGTTGTGCTAAGTTAGCACTCCGATATTGTGAACCTTTTTAAATATTGTCCAGAAGAAGACAGGTAGCATATCAGTTAGCTTTACCGCCAAACTTAAAGGTTCACAATGTTTTTCATATTTTTGTGTTAAAAAAATATGTACATGATGCTACTCATGTTATTAACTGGAATGATGTGCAGGTGGAGCCCGAAGGATATTTTCTGGTGGAACCGGATTGTATCCTCGAAAGGAGGGAGATCTTGCTTCGAAATCGCACCATTGGTCAGGTGAAGGTGCAATGGAAGCACCTTAGTCTAGAAGAAGTCACCTGAGAATTGGAAAGTCATATGCGGGATGCATATCCAATTCTGTTTCAGGGAAATTCTGAGGACAGAGAATAAATAACATCGAGGACGATGTTATAAATTAAGGGGGTGTGTATGTCACATGCCCCAATTTGCAAAACATTTTCATGTTTTTGAGGAACATTATGTTATATTTTATGTTAAAGTTTGTAATTAATGACCAAGTGGGGTTGAGGATAATTTAATGTAATTGTAGAATATTTTATTAATAAATAAATGAAAGATGGGACAACAGCTTAGGGAAGCTGTTCAATGAGTGTTTTACTGGTCACTTGGTGGAGGAAGATGGGTTGAGCGCAAATTGACATGTGGCAGCATCCTCAAACTACTTCTAGCTATTGTAGGTGGCAACTTCCCTCTTTTTGTGGTCATGATTCCCTAAGAAAGTGGAACAAGAGAATGTAGCTCATTAAGTAAAAAATGACCCAAAATACCTAGGCATGCTAATCAAACTTCCCATTGAAGACAACTGAGGCTGTCATTATGGATTTGTGATCATTCTGAGTGAATGAAGTGCACAAGAGAATTTGATGGAGGGGACTAGCTGAAGTAAGTTTGAGTGGATAAGTTTTGAAGACCTAAACTAGTGCAACTATTATAAGCTGAGTTCATACTTCTGTAAACAGAGCTGAGTTACTGTTGAACACTCAGTGGAGTTGCAGAGGATTTCTAGACTACGTCTCTCACCCAAGCTCGGGGGTCCTAAGAATTGCAGTCTAGCTATTCTTCATGAGTTGGTTGGGAGGACCATGTTCCTTAAGATATTGTCACCTCATCTATACTACAGGTTCTACTTGGTTAGTTCAGTCATTTAATTATTTACTGTAGCTGAAAAGTTCAAGATTTATCAATGATATAGTATATTTTTGTTTATTTCTATTAGGGATAGATAGGAGAAATGTATATGTTGTGAAAGTTAGTAATTAGCTAGAATAGAATAAATAAGTAGAGAAATTTCTGAGTTAATTAATAGATAGAAAGAAAATACCTAAACTGTATTTTTCCACACCTTTTTACAAGGTAGTACTCTAGTACAGGAGGTTAGTTTATTTTTCAAACAGTGGATTCAATAAAATATGTTTGTAGATGCAAATGGTTATTTTCTATAGGATTTTTGTATAAATTGTTTATAGGTCTTCTTTTGAAATTTTTATTATTTACTTAAAATATTTAAAAAAACTAAATAGAGACAAAGGCAAGAGCCTAAGTATTACACACTAGTCTGTGTAATGTTTTAAAACAGTAAAACTAAAAAAAATTATATACTAATACCTAATATGTAATCCTAAACAATTAATATAGAAACAGTAAATTATCTAGATTTACTTAGCAAAACAGTAAACCAGGTTAAACATTTACCCAGTTAATTCATCTATGTGAAAAATGCAAACTAGGGTCAACTGAAATGAAATACTAGCACTGTAAATTAAAAAAAAAAAAATAGGGTTTGTAAAATAACTACTCTTTTATAACAAAATAAAATTGTAATTTACAAATATCAAAATCTAGCAATATAATCCAAAAAGTACAGAAGATAGGTAAATTTATTCAATAATATCATTTTTCTATTCTATTCCTATAATTCATTTCTGCATTAATAATTATGCTATTATCAAAGTATTCCACTGTCAAATGTCTTCAAGTCATAATTCTTTTAAAGAGGAAACAAAATTTATTAATAATCTATTTAACCCTAAACCCTCGAAAAGTAAATAACAATAAAAGTAGCTAAAATGAACATAATATACATAAATATAAACCAAATAGAGATACTGTTAATTCAGCCTTAAGCTGTGAGAATTCTTTTAATGTTAAAAACAAAACTGAACAGACATAGTCTCGGCCTACAACCTTTTACATCACCAGTCAAGGCTTAAAATCCTGAGTAAACGTATTTTAAATACAAACATAGTTCACTTAAACAAAACATCTGTTTCGGCTACAAAAGCCCTTCCAAAAAGAAGTATTGCAAGAACAACCATTAGGGATTTCTTAAAACCCTAAAAAAATTCTCACGTAACAGCCCAATGGTCTATTCAAATAAAAGTCACGTCTTTAAACTAGTACCAAACACATCATTATAATTCAACCATGGCCGAAAAGGCTCGAAAATTAATTCATTAAGTCACGGCTGTGAAAGCCCGATTCTTCCATTACAAAATAGCCACTAGGGATTTTTAAATAAAAAAGAAAACAAAGAAACAAACAGAGAATCTAACAGCCACAGCTGAACAAGTAACCAACAACACACGACAATATTATCATAATCCACCATACAACTCATGCAGGAGAACCCTAGGTGAAACCGAGACTTACCGGGGTGGATGCCCTCATGGAAACTTGATGGTGGAGTCCTTCAGAACTAAGCCTTCACCTTGCTAGCCTGCACAATAAAAAACCCCGAATGTTAAATACTTATAATTTTAACAAAGTAATAACTTCTATATATCCAGAAAATTTTATTTAAGTTCAATTCTTACCCAGATATTTATTTTACACGGCTATTTTGACGTGGTGAGCCAACCTATAATCCTTCGTTAGCAACCCGAGTTGAATTGGAGCACTGTCAGAAGAAATTACAAATCGCAGTGTTTAAATGTGAAGCCCCAAGCCTCGCCGAGGTGAGGATCAAACCCACGAGAAAAAACAAGCAGTAAAACAAATAACCCAACTCACAGTTTCAAACAACCCTCTTCATACTGTGTATGTTTAAAAAATACACTCACAGAGTACAAACTCACACAATAAAAACAAAGGCGAAGACAGCCCAACCTTCAACACTCCTTTCGAGAGTCAAAAACCACCTCACAACAACAGAAATATTTGTGCTCACTTTTAATACACTAGAACTTGAAAGACAAACTTGCAGAGGAGCTCGTTATGGCTTATGAAGGCCTGCGTGCAAATGATTGGAGGACTGATAGCAATCTTGGCGGCCATGAGCTCGCATCTCGACCACTCCACAACAAAGACCAAAAACAAAATGTGATTTTAGGGTTTGGAACAAGTTTTATGTGGCACCTCAAGGTCAACAAAAAACCTAATCATTGAACACCAACCACGTGTCCTCCAAATCTTTTGCGAGTTTTTGGTTTCTTGGTATAGTTCTAAACCATTGTTTAAACCTACACAATCATTTGTGTAAAAGTCAAAACCTTTGGTATTATTTCTTGGAAATCATTACCATCATTATTGTTTTTCTTTGTTTACTTAAACCATAGACTTTGTGTTTAAGAGGTAATCAATTACACTAAGGATTACAAGGTAAGCCTAAAACTTAACAAATATGTATCCATAATCTCACTCCTTTTTAAACAATGTTTTCTATTTGTTTTAGTAAGACACCAAAACAATGGAGGATGAACCAACATCATAAAAATGCTTAATCATAGAAATTTTGAACTAGGACTTAGTCTATTCATGGACTTAAAACTATGAATATGTGCCTTGTTAAATAAAAACACGTATAAAATGTGAATTTTATATAATGGGATATGAAACACTAACACTTAGGTAAAAGAGAATCATCGGAAGAAATAATTAAAGTGTTAAAAAGAACATGAACATTTATAAACAATACTTTATACCAAACACTAATGGTCACAAGTAGGTTTAACATATCCTCTATTTTGCTTTTATTGGCAGAAGTAGATCTGTTTATAATATGCCATCTAAAATTAAATACAAGTCTATAGCTGAAAACACAAATAGGAAGGTTAATTAACAAGTACTGTAGCAGTAAGCATAACTTAACTAAACACATTCGATTACAATAGTGTTTTACAAACATTTATGCATATTTAAAAACAATAAAAAATATCAACAATACCTCTTACAGGGTCAAGCTACAAAAAAAAACAATTTAACTAGCATTTTATCCTATGCTAGTTGAGGAATTTTCTCGGTCTAGAATTACTGGTAACAAAACTGCTTACCTGTTTAGAACCTGTAAAAGAAGCATCACTTTGTTGTAAAGGAAAGTTTCCTATGGCTAGGGTTTAAGAGGCCATCAACGTACTGGGGTTGAAAGGTGGATTCAAATGGTTCTGCAAGTATATATAAGTAAGAATATAAATTATAATGGTTTATACCTTAGCCAAACGAAGGTTGATCCAAGCATCCCTTCAATCCTCTTCTTTCTCCTCTTGCTCCTCTCGCTCCAAGAGACCTGCAAAACGAATTATACCTTCCTCAAACCAATATGACCACATACAAAGTATGATAATCAAAGCAATATTAGAAACTATTATGATTAACATAAACATCTGATCATAAATATAAATTCAATCACACATTGAACAATGATTTGGGAAGAAGAAGGACATCACATCTTTATTAATCTTGAAAACAAGTACAAATATACCTTCTCTTCATGTTGGGCACCTCACGAAACCTTGATCTGGTTCTGTTGCTTCTCTTCTCCAAGGAACTCCGCTTCCAAGCTCTGCAACACAAGGAGAATGCTTCTAGGGAAAAGGTGTGGGCAAAGAGAGTCCCAATTCCTCGAGCATGACAATGAAAAAGTTCAAGTCCCCTCTTATGGACCTCCCTACCTCTATTTATATGCTGCTGAAGAGATAGGGTCGAAAACAAATTAGTTACAACTGAATGAGTCAGTTGCATAACTAACCAAACTATCGAAATTTCGAAAAACGTATCTTTTTTACATTTTCAGGAGGAATACGTGGGGAGACAAAAGTCGCGTATGCAGGAGGTATACGCGATTTGCAATGTAAATAGTGGCATATTTAGGGTATACACGAGTATTATATATGACAAGTCATGTACAATACGCGGGTTTCCTTAAGGAAACCTGCGTATGCATAAAAAAATCTCATTTTTAGGGTGCTTCTGGGCATTTTTAGACTTTGGTGTCTTCAAATCAATGGTATGGTAATTGATAAGGTCCAATGGTCCATATTGGTGAGACTGACCAACCTCAAATAAAGGGAGTACTAGCTTATAGGGTACATATCTCAGCGAAAAAACAAGTTGTATCACCCACCATTACTCAAAAATCGGGGCGAACTCAACATTCCATGTCTTCATTACTCAAAATACTAGGTGATTTCAATATTTACTGGCCTTCCTACCAAGAATACGAGGTGAACTCCCTGATTTCAACCATATTTGATAGGGCGACATTCAAGTTTGCCTCTTTCAAGGGCCTCCGTGGCCTTGGCGATAAAAATTCGCATTAATATGGGTCAAATAAATTTAGGGCTAATGTATTAAATTGAAAAAAAACACATTTCATATTAAAAATTCGCCCCTTATATATTTGAGACCCCTCTAATTTCTCCCTTGGGCTATATTTCGCCCCTAAAAACATCTTTGTTCATAGATACTTGATAAAGTCAATTTGAATGGCATGTGTATGACCATCGAACCCTTATAGAACCTTGGTAGATTATATTTGAAGGGAATCTATGACACCCTTGATAAAACCTTGGTGAAGTCTATTGGAAGGGCATGTGTACGACCATGGTGCTCTTGATAGAACCTTGGTGAATTCTATTTGAAGGGCATGTGTACAACCATGACAGCCGTGATAGAACCTTGGAAAAATTAAATTAAAACATAAAACTTATAAAATATAAATGAGAAAACTAATTTGGAAAATGATAAATAATAAATTAATAAAAACATGTACATTCTAAGAATAAATAATAAATTAATTATGTGCACTCCAAGAATAAATAATGATTTAATTTAAAATAAGAACACATGTGCAAGCAATTAGTTAAAGAGAAGATGAACTAAAGCACATTCTTTAATCTAGGAGAATAAAATAAGAAAATCAATTAAAATAATATTAAAACTCAAGTGCACACATGCATGAACATGTAATCGAAACCTAAGAAACTCTATAAAACAAAATTTAAGGAGATGAGTGAGGATCATATTTTTTTGGATCTTGGATCTTCCATATTTTTCCTCCTATGCGAAGGGAGAGGATTGTTACAGTGACTGTTGGAGAGTTTGGTCTCTGGAAGTGGTTAAGGTTGGGCGGCTTGAAAGCAGAACGCTCCACTTCCAATCGTGTTGATAAAGTGATTGTTCTATACAACTCTGTTGTGGCTCATAAGCAGGGAACATTTTATGGATCCATAATTTTCTCTAAGTGTAGAAACCTCGGCGTTAGTAATTCTTAAATTTGCAACCTTAAAATGTTTGATTTTTTTTTTAAATATTCAAATTTCTAAGGACTTTATATAGTTTTTGGATAATTTTGGCAATTTTTAGAGGAGAAAAATTATCCCATAGAATTTGGGAAAATCAACTTTCAAGAAAAAGGTGAATTGACGGATCTTTCTTTTGGAAAAAAGATCAAAAAATATCACATGGGCTAACTTTCGCCCCTAAATTTTTTCTTGCTCATGGGTCCTTGGGGCAGAAGAGTACCTATAGGGAGTAGGCAGGGTGGTCAATCGGTGGAGAGGATGATTGGAATTATGGTTGGAGCTACGATAAGCCATGCAGCATGTGACGAGGGTTATGACACCGCAATATCTAGGTTAGTCTTTAATGGTTGCAATTTCATTTTCAATTGAAAATTTTTAAATGTTGTCCAACAATTTATGTACATTTAAATTTTATATTGAATGCAAATGGAATTTATATTTAGATCTATATATTGTAGAAGGAAAACCCATGGAGGGTCCCGACATTTGGTATCTAAGCAAGGTTTCGATCTTAATGGGTTTTGGGTATCTACCCTTTATTGTTGCCTTCGTATTTAAAGAAGATTTGAGTATTGTCTTCCTTTGTTTGTAGATAGAGTATATTTTTATGAGTATACATTGGCTTCTCATTCTTGACCAAAATGTCATGGCTTATTTAGATCAAGGATTGCAAACAACAATATAATTCAAACGAGAGGCTCTTGATTATCATTCTTGAGTTATTATTATTATTATTATTATTGTTAAGACTTTGCTTTCTCTCCCTTACTGTGACCTCCTTACAACCTACACCTTCAATAGTATGTGGAAACCTCCCCTTCATCTATTATTCTTGGCATGATTGTTTCTATCTCTAGGCAAAGATTGATTCACTTGATTGATCCATATGCCCCATGTTACCAACAACGAATGAATTACTGGGAAAAACCAATAGCCTGATCGAAAGAGCTCTGCGGCGGTCGGTCTCTCACTTAATCTCAAAGGAACTAATTCAAGGACCAAGATGTAGAATCCATGTTGAACCATCATTTAGCAGGGTTACTATGACTTGGGTCTCTATCTTGGGCAGGACACCAAATACACATCTCCCTACCCATTAACCAACTTCTAGACGTTGCATGTGGCTTCTTGTGAGTGCTTTCAGCAACTTTGTAATCTGCTCCACCACAAAGAAAGTTCAAGCAATTGAATTGTCAATTCAACATCACTTGCAGCCACCCTTGTGAGTTCAAGTCACACATTTTATCGAGCATAGGTGTGGATTCTTTGTTTGACCTTGGTGCTGCAACCTCAAATTGTTGGGTCTTGTATGGTCCTCCGTGATACAAATCTAGATATCGTTATTTCCAGCTCTTATCTTTTTATGGCTTATGCTTGTCTCTTATCTTAACCCGCAATGATCTTCTCTGATTAAATCGATATAAATAGCAGCAATCGGTAGAATACTTCTGGTGGATTTTAATGCCAAATTTACTCCAACCTATATCGATTCAACACATCTAATTGCCATTTCTTTCACGGAATAATTGATGGAGTATATGACTCCTTCACAATAAAATCAAGTGAGTAGTTCGTCAAGCATTCACGTAGTGTGTGTCCTTCTTCATCGCACCCTCATGATGGGGTTGCTCATAGAAGCCATGATCTTCCTTCGAGTGTATTTAATTTTTTTTTTATATCATCATTGTATTACAACAATTTTATTTTTTTTAAGCCAAAGCTCAATGTAAATTCTTATGGGTTGTTGAAGAGAGATAAAATTCATCTTCTATTATGTGGAGGAGTCTACAATTACACAATTTTGTTTGAAGCTTGTAACTTTAGGGTAAGCTATAAATAGTAATTTTTTGCAATGGAAACAATGGTTGAAATAATTGTTTTTTTTTCCTTGATCAATCATTTATATATAATCTATAATCTTAGTTTTAATAAAAAAAAAAAAATTAACCTTGTTTTTATTAATAAGAACTATTCATTTGAAAAAAACATTCAAAAACTATTTTTTTAAAAAGAAAAACATTATTTGACAAACTTATATTTAAAAATCATCTTAATCAAGTCCTGCACTATGGAAATGAAAGCAATGGGCGTTGATTAGAAAATATATCCGGTGAAGATGTGGTTTTCTGTTTACACCATTCCCAACTTAATATCAAATATTTATCATCCATTAAACACAAATTCAATCAAGTAAAATTGATTTCTCATCGCTTAAGCACGAACTCAAACAAGAAAAAATCAATAACATTTATTTGTACTCGATCAAGCATATAACATTGGAAGTGGAAGTTTTGATAGTAGAATATCAGAATTAGAAGTTTAGATAGTAGATCATTTTTTCATAACGTCATTGTAAGAAGAAAAATAAATTATGTTCAAATAGTAGGTCCTTTCATATTAAATTATTGTAAAAAGATAAAAATTATGTTTGATTAAATGATGCAAATTAGCTACTCAATAAGCTTAATGCGTTTGCAATAATTCTTATTGCAAATGTCTGCTTCTTTCCCATTTTCATGGGATTGAAGTGTAAAATGTTGTACAAATGTAATTCCCATTACTTACCTCGGCCTCACTTCAAAATTATAAGCATCTACTTCAAATACCATCCCCTTTTACTTCTCATGGAGCTCATATTATAATCCAATTTTGGATACCCCTCCACTATATATTAGATTTGTCTGCAAATTACTTCATTATATATTAAGATGTGTCCTCAAATTGAAAGAAAAGAAACGGTAGACAAATACAATTCCAGAGACGTAGATATACATAGAGAACCACGGAGATAGATGAAATACACGAAACACTTGAATATCGTGGAGGTATAGCATATAGGAACATGTGTCCTATGGGAGTGCAAAATTCGAAAGGAAAAGTTTCCACAATGGAGATTATTTCCTTCAAAAATTTGAATAGCACAGCTCACAGACATCATGCCTTTGCATTATGTGGGGTGGGGGATAAAAGTAAAACCCTTACAACTCATGTTCCACAATTGCACTGTTAACTTAAAAGTAGACTCTTATTGAATATAACTAAAATATAAATGAAAGTAATACTCAGTTTCAAACATGCCTTTTGTTGTTAAATTCAGCTTAATATCAATAGCTTTGCGATATTTTGAAACTGATCTAACAATCCAAGACTAGGTGTTTCAGTAGGTCCAAGTTCCTAACATTAATCCAGTAGGCATCTAAGAGTAATAGCAATGTTCTGAGGTGGGTAGCTAAGTACGAATAAGTAAGACAGTATTAAATAAGAGAGGGAAATTAAAATGATCCACTAATCAAAGACGAGTGGTTGTGGTTTTCCAACTGCCAGTGTTCAAGTAGGTAAAACTTGTCCCTCCCAAAATCCACGCAATAAGGGCATGTGATTCTGTGGTTTGAGGCACGAAGTGAGATGTAACATTGTTGGTTGGGTGTGAATACGGTAAGTGCAGGTTTTCAAGAAATAGAATAAGAATAATCATAAAGTAATATATGACATAATCAAAAGTATGTTGCCTAAAGAAGATCTAAAGGGTGATCCCAAATACCGGAACAAGAAGGGATTTAGTGCTTGTGGTAGACTGTATGTTGTGCCGCAAGAATGAACCACTAGTTTTCTAGGCTTTTTCAGACCCAACAAAGAGATAAATAATGAAACCCAAGAAGTCTAAATTGAGGAAAGGTTATCGAATCGCATACAATCACTAAGTTTCGTAAGTAAGCTAGTAAGTGAAAAGGGTGGTTGGTTAAAAGGTGTAGGTAAGTTCAGTCGCAATATGGAAATGATTCTTAAGGATAGATAAGCAGGGCATGCATGGAACAAATAATTAACCCCGATTCAAACAAGGCTTGTAGGCTTACGATATGTGCCATCCTCCTGTGTAACCTCGGGTATTTGGATCAAATTTGGCACTTTTGAATACGGGCTCAGTGGGTCTCCCTTCAAGCCTCTTTTTAGCATCGTGGATTGCTGATAGACCGGTCATATTCTTTCCTAAAGAGGTAGGAAGGAGCATCCTTATGGCTAGGGTTATTAATTTTAATTGTCCCCTACCAGTAGCATCTCCCTGACCTGCAGCACTCAACTTATTACACGTATTCCAATATTGAGCCTCAAGTCGTAACCAACAATAAGGGGCATTTCACCATCGATATAAAGGGTCTTGAATTTCCTTCCCACCAGGCTATTGAGCCCTCCAGTATTTTTAATTCTATCAAAATATGGTCTGAAGCACCAGATTAATCATCTTGACCTCCGAACAAAGCTTTCTTTGGACACACAATCAGGCCCTGTGTAGCTTTCCTGCATGCAAAAAAAACAAGGCTTCATAAAATAAATAAAATAAGACTTACTAACAATGCATGAGATGGAATCGAGATCGTGGCAGATAATATGAGTCATTTATTTCCCCACAAGCCATCCTTCCCCGAGGTGCCTTACACCCACATCACCTAGCCTTGCATGAAATAAATGCACTAATGATAATTCTAATTAAATAACCATTTTTAAGATCATCCATATTAAACAATGCTTTCTAATATCATCCATCTAGGCATGGCACCACTTTCTTTAACCACCTCACATAAATTTATCCTTACACCTAGTTGTACCCACCATAATTAGGAATTAAATGCGGTTTAAATTGCAGGAACTGATGTTATTGAAAAGGAGTAGGATGTTAGGAAAAAGGAGGAGGTGGATATTAATATGGTACATATGTTAATTTTTTTATAAGCATCACATATCTTGTTTCATAAACCCTTGAAGATGGGTAGCGCATAGAGTAAACTACCTAGGTATATCCAACTTTCTTAGGGTTACTTTCCCAGTTATGCTTACACACGATAGTTGCATTGGATTATGAAGATATATCAAGTAACAACCAAAATTTTAGACAACAAATTAACATTGTACACATAAGGACTAAGCCCAACACAAGTTGTTGGATTCGAAGGCTAACCCAAATCCGGAAATTGGTGGTCGTTCAGACGTGCGAATCCCTGGTAATCTCATTTACTGGACTATAAATTTCACTAGGAGTTGAAGATTGACATATTCATTTTCCAATCAATTACCATTATAAAGCCACTATTGTTCACTGTCACCAAAGAAAATAAAGGACAAAGGCCTTTTGTCAGGACGCTCGAACATAGCTCACACCATAATTCAAATTTTGTGGCTTCATTCAAATTCCACATGCAAACACAATCAACTTCCTTATGCTCAGCTAGAATCACTTGTCCGTTGTATCCACTTAAATTTCCAGGACGGATATTTATGCATCGCTCCAGAAGTGGGATTCTTGTCCAAGCTCTGTTTGCATTATTAAGGGCTATGAGGAGATTAGAGGAAGAGTCCGCCCAGTAAAACAATCCTTCAGAGTAAATATCCCTTCCACAAGGCTAAATTTGGTTGGGGAGCATTATAAAAAATATAGTCCAAGCATTGGATTCTGAATCATAAATACACATCACAATTGTTCTTTGACGCTTTTGGTTGTGAATAGTAGGAACATAGCTGAGCAGCAGAATGCAACGCCTAGTGGAAGTATTGAAATCTATTCCATTCAAGTTATAGGGAGTACATAGACGAAGACGAGGGAGTTCTCTCCAACTCATGGTACCAGGAATTCCTACAGAAAGAGCCAAGATATCCCCATTTATATGACAATAGGAAATGCTCTTGCAACTATTCAAGATGATGTGATTCAGGAAAGGAACTTTGCAAATTCCTGAACCATGTTCTTCTTTAACCCAACAACCCAGATCATCATCGTGATCCCAAAAGATCTGAAGCAGAAACCTAGTGGTGGAATGCAGTGGCCAATTTAGAACACATACTTGGAGGGCATCACGGGATGACAGCAAGTGATTCCACTGCTTACAGATAGTCCTCATTTTTCCAAGAACCCTAATGGGTAGTCTTGCTAAAATCGTGAACAACAAATCTGCTTCCATTGTCATCTCATAGGAAAAATAAGAGTTATTTTTCGTACTATTGACGTTGGATGCCACAATGCTTTACAAGAATTGAATGATGAGATAAGCAACATTAGTATTCAATTTATAGAAATAATAAAGACTTACATTATTATCCCAACAACACTAAGAAAGTCTAATAATATCTCCTTGGTCTTGTTATTCTTAGTCACCAAACTTTTAAAACCTAAATAGTACAATTTCAATCTATTGCTCTCCTACTCTCCTACAAGACATTGCTCTCAAGGAGATTGGTGCATTCTACAAAGTGCTCCTTGAGAATTCATAAACCCTTATTAAGTTGATTCCCATAATGAGAAGACACCTTGAGATACTTCAATGACTCCTTTTTAGCCTTTCTCAATGAACCTTACTATTCACGTATTGAGTCACGTGTTGCTTCTGATCGTTACAATGATTGTTAGTTGGAGGAGCTAGTCGGCTTAGCCGACTAGTCTCAGTAGTTGACTAATTGTAGATTAGTTCGACCTCATATGTTGTTTTGATTGGTTGAACTGAAATGTAGTTATTATAACTATTTTGTAAATATATATATATAGGTTGTTGAGCTAGATCATAGATACTTGGTTTAGTTTATTGTATGAACCCACATGTGTATTACTAGTAACGTTGCAATTTGATTGATAACAACATTGGTTACATTGTCGGTGATACATATATGGATGAAATGACCATATGATCTCAGAGCAGGAGATTAAGGGCTAGTGGGAAAATAAGATTGTGAATTATTTGCAGAATTACGCCAGGATAAACATACTGACTATTGCGCAAGCCAAGGAGAAGTTCTTATTTGAAACACATGAGAATTTTTTTGAGTCCATACCTCAGTCTTTAAATAAAATAATAGATGAATCACCTGGCAGAAACTAAAGACAAAGAGTTACTCCAGAAATTGACAAGGGGAGGTCGTACAAATTTTTCAGAGTGGTTCGAAAGAATCGCAGAAGAATTCTATGAAGAATGTGATGTTGAAGAAAGGGTCTCTGTTGATAGCATGAGATTCTATAACGAATTCAATGAACAATTTTTTTGTTTGCTACTGACTCTTTTGTTCAAGTTCCTTAACGATAGGGGCACATGCCATATTATCGAACCTCATCCGTTACTAATAGAACCTCCATCTAACACAAACTAGGTGGAAAAACAAAAGGAGTGGGAAACGTTTGTCGAAGAAAGAGAGTGGGAGTACTTTCTAAGAAAATAAATAGTTCCACTAGGTCTTACTAAAGCATTTGGGTCAGCTATGGGGGGGTAGCTGGTCATGTTTTGGAGTATAGTAGAGGAATTCTAGTCGACTTGTGAAGACACCACCGCTGGCGATGAAAAGTCAGACAAAAAAAAAGATAATTTGAACAGTCACCCACAAAGGCACTCTAGATATCCAAAAGATAGAATGGGAAAAGAGGAGAAAAATAAGGGAAGAGATTAGAGAGAATGTTGTTGTGATCTAGAGGAGAATGACGACCAGAGTGACAGAGCAAGAAGAGAATCCACCAGATTCAGGTCATGACTGACAGGAAGAAGGAGTCGATGAAGAAGTGTCACCGATGGAAGAATATTTATGGATAGAGCATGGTGAAGCTCTCCAAGTCGACACACCCCAAAATATTACACCTCATTCTCAGTTAAATTCTAACCCACGTTCCCGAGTGCAGGACATTTTTCAAGAAGATTTGGGGCTATGAGCGGACGACTTAGGTGTATGGATTCGACTAGATGAAGAAGGAGACGATGTGAGCCATCTGGTAATTCATTGACCGCAAAAATGGAATTGGGTTACAATTGAACCCCTTTAATCCAACCGAAGTATTCATCTACTCTACTCAGAACATGAAGGAGCACCCCTCAAAGAATCAAAACTTTAAGTAACACACTAGACCAGTCAGATCCACAAGAAATGATACCCCAACATCATCAATCCACGTGGGTATCATCAGAAGGAGTCGATAGAAACTAACTTCTTATCGAAAACGAACCGACTACTACATATAAAATCTACAACTTAAACGGGAGTTATGTTGAGAACATTTGTGAATAAAACATAGTTACAGGAAGTAACCTACCACCACAACCACCACCACCCCATCTGCTTCCTAGAGGAGACACTGATGTCAAAGACATGGTGCACGTCTCTGCACACATCCCCCTCTATGAGGCAGATGAAGATCCCAAACGACATTGGTTTGTCTATGATTCTACCTGGGAAGCGAACACTGTTACAAACGAAGATCAACATAAAACCCAATGCTAGACCAATAAAAAAATGACCATACAAGCTTGGTCATAAATATATAGAGATAGCGAAGAAAGAAATTGACAATATGTTAGCGGCCGGAATTATCTACCCTGTCGACCAGTCGGAAGGGGAAAGACCAATTGTTGTACAACCAAAGAAGCATGACCCACTGGATATTGAGAATATGTGTATATTTTCATGAATTAAACAAAGTCACTCTGACAGACCCATTTCTGACTCCTTTTGCAGATGAAATTCTCAATGAAGTTGCAGGAGATGAATGTTACTCGTTTACACATGGTTTCTCGGGTTACAATCAAGTACCGATTGCCAAAGACAATAAAAAGAAAACAACATTCGTGCGTGAATTTGGCTCATTTTCTTACAAATCCATGTCATTTGGTCTGAAAAATGCACCAGCCATATTTTCAAGAATAGTGGTTAAAGCATTACAAGAATACGTCTACAAAACAATGGCTGTGTATTTCGACGACAGGACAATTTACTCTATATTAAAAGATCACTACAAATGGATAAGGTTAATGTTAGAAAGATGCCGACAAATTCAGCTATCACTTAATATAAACAAATGTATTTTTGTAACTCCTATAGGAATCCATGTAAAGAGGGTATCAAGGTCGATTTCACAAAAATCAAATTCATTCTCGACTTGAAACCACGAGTTAAACCAAAACATGACATATCCTTTAGAAGAGTTACTAAAAGAAAATCATAAATATGAATGGACTGAAGAAAGCGATGCATCATTTGACACTTTAAAGAAAAAACTAGTCGAAGCACCTATTCTCCTATTCCCAAATTGGTTAGTAAAATTTCACGTACATATCGACACATCTGATATAGAAATCGATGCAAAACTAATGCAACCAAGAGATGACAGAATGGATTATTCAATTGTATATAGTAGCAGAAAATTAAACAAAGTTGAATATAATTACTCCACAATAGAAATGGAAGCACTAGGAATGGTGTTCACACTTCAAAAGTATCGACACTATTTGCTAGCTAACCCTTTTGTGTTTTACACTGATCACCAAGCATTAAAATATTTAGTAAATAAATCCTTACATCATGGAAGAATTTGTCAATGGTTACTGTTATTCCAAGAATTTGAGTTTGAAGTTATAGTTCGACCAGGAAAATTAAATGTCGGACCCGACCACTTGTCGAGAATCGACACGGGGGGGGAACCGACTAGAGTCAAACATGACCTACCAGATGCACATCTGTTAAGAGTAGAAGTTGTACCTTTCGAACTAGAAGAAATAGCACAAGAAGGAATGAGTGACAAAAAGAAGAAAAATTTAGCGATGAAAGCTGTACCTTATAGAATAATAAATGGGTTCCTCTATGAACTTGGCTTAGATGAGGTGCTCCGTTGATGCGTTCTGGATCATGAAAGAGAAATTATAACGCATGAATCACATTGTGGCCTAGTGGGAGGACATTTTCAGTCGTGATTATGGTGGCCATCATTATACCGAGATTGTCGATAATTTGTCAATAAATGAGACCATTGACAACGATTTGTTCGACCTCTACCAAGTACTGATATGCCCTTAATATCAGTAAACCCAAGTTTAACATTCAAAATTTGTGCGATCAAATTTATAGGACCATTTTCGATACCTGCTAGAAGGATGGGAGTGCACTATATTATAATAGCAGTTGAATACGTTACTAAGTGGGCAGAGGAAGAACCTGTCAAAACCTGTTATAGTGATGTAGCCGCAAAATTTATATACAAAAATATTATTAACAGATTCAGTTGTCCACTGAACTTGATCAATGATCAGGGGTCACACTTCATTAACAAAACAATTACATCTTTAACATACCATTTTAAAATTAAGCACAGAAGGAGCACATCTTACAATCCTCAATCCAATGTTGCAATTGAAGCATTTAACAAAACTTTGACAAAGGGACTAACCAAAATATGCAATACAGACAAAGATGATTGAGATGAGAAAATTCCTGTTGTCTTATGGGAATACAGAACAACATACAAACGATCGACATACTAGACACCGTTTAGTGTTGTTTATGGGCAAGAAGTAGTCATCCCATTGCACTTTTGACAACAAACACCAATAATTGGCGACATATTGCACATTGATGTTGAAGAGTCTAAGAAAGAGCGACTAATACAACTAAGTAAACTAGAGGAACATTGGATGTTCGCAATACAACACTAAGAGATCCAAAAACATCAACAGAAAGCTTGGCATGATCGAAATATCAAAAATAAAAACTTGTCGATTGGAGACCATGTGTTATTGTATAATAGTCGAGTAAAAGGAAAACAAAAAAAGTCACACACAAAATGGATGGGACCATATCTTGTCGAAGAAATCAATGCTAATGGATCAGTCTAACTGAAAACATTACAAGGTAGAGTATTTTGGAAATTTGTTAATGGTGCCCAACTAAAGCAGTACGGAAACTGGAATATAAAAAAAAATGTTTACATAACTGTTAACAAAATTTGAAAAAAAAAAACAAAAAAATGTAAAAACCTTGAAACTAAACATAGAAAAGAAAACAATACAACAAAATAAAATGACAGGGACTTGGATAAACTCTCAAGGAAGCAGAAGAATACCATTCGGAAGAAATAACCACCGACAACATAACTATCGACACAAGGAATACCACCCATTCCACCGACATTTTCACAACCATGATGCATATCGACAAAAAAAATGCCCAACGGTCCAATCAAGTCATCATGATCATCGATAGAAGAAGCGCCAAAACCAACGCGCATTAAAAGAACACTCGATAGAGCATCCTTCACAGGAAAATATGCTACTACATAAGCTTAACGCATTTTCAATAATTCTTATTGCAAATGTCTGCCTCTTTCCCATTTTCATGGGATTGAAGTGTAAAATGTTGTACAAATGTAATGCCCATTTCTTACTTCGGTCTCACTTCAAAATTATAAGCATCTACTTCAAATACCATCCCCTTTTACTTCTCATGGAGCTCATATTATAATCCAATTTTGGATACCCCTCCATTATATATTAGATTTGTCCGCAAATTACTTCATTATATATAAGATATGTCCTCAAATTGAAAGAAAAGAAACGGTAGACAAATACAATTCCAGAGAGGTAGATATACATAGAGAACCACGAAGATAGATGAAATACATGAAACACTTTAATATCGTGGAGGTATAGAATATAGGTGCATGTGTCCTATGGGAGTGCAAAATTCAAAAGGAAAAGTTGCCACAACGGAGATTGATTCCTTCGAAAATTTGAATAGCACAGCTCACAAACATCATGCCTTTGCATTATGTGGGGTGGGGGGTGAAAGTAAAACCCTTACAACTCAAGTTCCACAATTTCACAGTTAACTTAAAAGTAGACTCTTATTAAATATAACTGAAATATAAATGAAAGTAATACTCAATTTCAAACATGGTTTTTGTTATTAAATTCATCTCAATATCAATAGCTCTGTGATATTTTGAAACTGATCTAACAATCCAAGACTGGGTGTTTTAGTAGGTCCAAGTTCCTAACATTAATACAGTAGGAATCTAAGAGTAATAGCAATGTTCTAAGGTGGGTACCCAAGTATGAATAAGCAAGACAGTATTGAATAAGAGAGGGAAATTAAAATGATCCACCAATCAAAGACTGGTGGTTGTGGTTGTCCAACGGCCAGTGTTCAAGTAGGTAAAACTTGTCCCTCCCAAAATCCACGCAATAAGGGCATGTGGTTCTGTGGTTTAAGGCACAAAGCGAGATGTAACATTGTTGGTTGGGTGTGAATACGGTAAGTGCAGGTTTTCAAGAAATAGAATAAGAATAATCATAAATTAATATATGACATAATCAAAAGTATGTTCCCTAAAGAAGATCCAAAGGGTGATCCCAAATCCCGGAACAAGAAGGGATTTACCACTTGTGGTTAGACTGTGTGTTGCACAGTAAGAATGAACCACTAGTTTTCAGGATTTTCCAGGTCCAACAAAGAGATAAATAATGAAACCCAAGAAATCTAAATTGAGGAAATGTTATCAAAGCACATACAATCACCAAGTTTCATAAGTAAGCTAGTAAGTGAAAAGGGTGGTTGGTTAAAAGGTGTAGGTAAGTTCACTTGCAAGATGGAAATGATTCTTAAGGATAAATAAGGAGGGAATGCATAGAACAACTAATTAACCTTGACTCAAACAAGGATCGCAGGCTTATGATATGTGCCATCCTCCTGTGCAACCTCAGGTATTTGCATCAAATTTGGAACTTTTGGATCTGGGCTCAGTGGGTCTCCCTTCAAGCCTCTTTTTAGCATCGTGGATTACTGATATACTGGTCATATTCTTTCCTAAAGAGGTAAGAAGGAACATCATTATCGCTAGGGTTATTATTTTTAATTGTCCCCTACCAGTAGCATCTCTCTGACCAACAACACTCGACTTATTACACTTATTCCAATACTGAGCCTCAATTCGTAACCAACAATAAGGGGCATTTCGCCATTGATATAAAGGGTCTTGAATTTCCTTCCCACCAAGCTATTGAGCCCTCAAATATTTTTAATTCTGTCAAAATATGGTCCGAAGCACCAGATTAATCATCCTAACCTCCGAACGAAGATTTCTTTGGACACACAATCAAGCCTTGTGTAGCTTTCTTGCATGCAAAACAAACAAGGCTTCATAAAATAAATAAAATAAGACTCACTAACCATGCATGAGATGGAATTGAGATAGTGGTAGATAATATAAGCCATTTATTTCTCCACTAGCCAGCCTTCCCCGAGGGGCCTTACACCCACATCACCCAGCCCTGCATGAAATAAGTGCACTAATGATAATTCTGATTAAATAACCATTTTTAAGATCGACCATCTTAAACAACGCTTTCTAATATCATCCATCTAGCCATGGCACCACTTTCTTTAACCACCTCACATAAATTTATCCTTACACCTAGTTATACCCACCATAAGAAAGACCAAAAAAAAATTAACATACGTACCATCTTAATAACCACCTCCTCCTTTGTCCTAACATCCTATTCATTTTCCCTAACATCAGTTCCTGCAATTTAAACCGCATTTAATTCCTAATTATTTCCATTCTTCCAAAAATAAGCATCACATATCTTGTTGCATAAACCCTTGAAGATGGGTAGCACATAGAGTAAACTACCTAGGTATATCCAACTTTCTTAGGGTTACTTGCCCAATTATGCTTACACGTGATAGTTGCATTGGATTATGAGGATATATATCTATGAAGATATATCAATTAACAACCAAAATTTTAGACAACAAATTATCATTGTACACATAAGGACTAAGGCCACCACAAGTTGTTGTATTCGAAGGCTGACCCAACTCCGGAAATTGGTAGTTGTTCAGACGTGCGAATCTGTATTAATCTCATTTACTAGACTATAAAATTTCCCTAGGAGTTGAAGATTGACATATCCATTTTCCAATCAATTACCATTATAAAGCCACTATTGTTCACTATCACCAAAGAAAATAAAGACAAAGGCCTTTTGTCAGGATGCTCAAAAGTAGCTCACACCATAATTCAAATTTTGTGGCTTCATTCAAATTCCACATGCAAACACAATCAACTTCCTTATGCTTAGCTAGAATCACTTGTCCGTTGTATCCACTTAAATTTCCAGGACGGATATTTATGCATCCCTCCGACAGTGGGATTCTTGTCCAAGCTCTGTTTGCATTATTAAGGGCTATGATGAGATTAGAGGAAGAGTCTGCCCAGTAAAACATTCCTTTAGAGTAAATAGACCTTCCGCAAGGCTAAATTTGGTTGGGGAGCATTATAAAAAATGTAGTCCAAGCATTGGATTCTGAATCATAAATACACATCACACTTGTTCTTTGACACGTTTGGTTGTGAATAGTAGGAACATAGTTGAGCAGCAGAATGCAACGCCTAGTGGAAGTATTGAAAGCCATTCAATTCAAGTTATAGGGAGTATGTAGACAAAGACGAGGGAGTTCCCTCCAATTCATGGTACCAGAAATTCCTACGGAAAGAGCCAAGATATCCCCATTTATATGACAATAGGAAATTCTCTTGCAACTATTCAAGATGATGTGATTCACGAAAGGATCTTTGCAAATTCCTAAACCATGTTCTTCTTTAACCCAACAACCCAGATCATCATCGTGATCCCAAAAGATCTAAAGCAGAAACCTAGTGGTGGAATGCAACGGCCAATTTAGAACACATACTTGGAGGAAATCACGGGATGGCATCAAGTGATTCCACTACTTATAGATAGTCCTCATTTTTCCAAGAACCCTAATGGGCAGCCTTGCTAAAATCATGAACAATAAATCTACTTCCATTGTCATCTCATAGGAAAAATAAGAGTTATTTTTCTTACTGTTGACGTTGGATGCCATAATGCTTTGCAAGAATTGAATGAGATAAGCAACATTAGTATTCAATTTATAGAAATAACAAAGACTTACGTTATTATCCCAGCAACACATAGAAAGTCTAATAATATCTTTTTGGCCTTGTTATTCTTAGTCACCAAACTTTTAAAACCTAAATAGTACAATTTTAATTTATTTCTCTCTTACTCTCCTACAAGACATTGCTCTCAAGGAGATTGGTGCATTCTACAAAAGCTCCTTGAGAAAACATAAACCCTTATTAAGATGATTCACATAATGAGAAGAAACCTTGAGATACTTCAAAGACTTCTTTTTAGCCTTTCTCAATGAACCTTATTATTCACGTATTGAGTCGCATGTTGCTTATGATCGTTATAGTGATTGTTATTGTTGGAGGAGCTAGTCGGCTTAGCCGACTAGACTCATTAGTTGACTAATTGTAGATTAGGTCGACCTCATAGGTCGTTTCGATTGGTTGAACCGACATGTAGTTATTATAACTATTTTGTAAATGTATATATAGGTTGTTGAGCTAGATCATAGATACTTGGTTCAGTTTATTGTATGAACACACATGTGTATTGAGTAATATAATCTGTTATTCTGTCTACCATTATTGTCTCTTGCATCTGATATGTTTATATGATTGTTTATGTGTATTACTGGTAACGTTGCAATCTGATTGATAAAAACATTTTTTCTATTTTCAGTGATACATATACGGATGAAATGACCATATGATCTTAGAGCAGGAGATTATGGACTAGTGGGAAAATAAGATTTCGAACTATTTGCAGAATTAATCCAAGAGAAACATATTGACTATTGTGGAAGCCAAGGATAAGTTCTTATTTGAGACACATGAGAAGTTTTTCAAGTCCATACCTCAGTATTTAAATAAACTACTAGATGAATCACCTAGCAGAAACTAAAGACAAAGAGTTACTCCAGAAATTGACAAGGGGAGGTCGTACAAATTTGTCAGAGTGGTTCGAAAGAATAGCAAAAGAATTTTGTGAAGAACGTGATGTTGAAGAAAGGGTATTTGTTGATAGCATCCAAGAGAGATTCTATAACGACTTCACCAAACAATTTTTTTTGTTCTCTACCGACTCTTTTGTTTAAGTTACTGATCGACAAGGGCGCATGCCATATTGTCAAACCTCGTCCGTTACATTAGAGGAAATTTGGGGTCTAAAATAGGCCTTATAAGAAAACACGCCAAAAATAAAAATTTTGAGTTGGAATTCAAGAACCAATAGAATTTCAATAAAATGAGTCAACCATAATGGTTGAATTGACATATTTGTCATAAAAGAAAACTACCTTTTTTGTTCGTATTTTCGCCATATCTCCCTATGTTTTTACTCAAATTTCAGGCAAGAGAGATCGTTGGATGCGGAATTTAATTCCGTATCTAATGAGTACCCACACTGCATACTTTTGATGGACCCCGCTACCCCAAAAATAAGAAATACCTGGAAAAAAAATGTGATGATGATGTCATCATCATGTTTTTTCAGGAATTTCTTGTTTTTGGGGTAGAAAGGTCCATCAAAAGTATGCAGAGTGGGTACTCATTGGATGTGGAATTAAATTCCACATCCAACGAGCTCTCTCACTTGAAATTTGAGTAAAAACACAGGGAGATATGTTGAAAATACGAATAAAAAAGGTAGTTTTTTTCATTCTTCCTCCAAAATTAATAACTATTATTTTATTATTTTAACTATTATTTTATCATTTTCCTTAGGAGGCCCACTTTAGAGCTCAAATTCCCTCTAATGCTAATAGAGCTGCCATCTAACACAAACTGGGCGAAAAAAAAGGAGTGGAAAAAGTTTGTCAAAGAAAGAGACTGGGAGTACTTTCTAAGAAAATAAACAGTTCCACCCAGTCTTACTAGAGCGTTTGGGTCAGTTATGGGGGGGTGGCTAGTGATGTTTTAGAGTAGAGTAGAGGAATTCTAGTCAACTTGTGAAGACACCACCACCGGCGATGAAAAGTCGGACAAAAAAAAAGATAATCCGAACATTCACTCACAAAGGAACTTCGGATATCCAGAAGATAGAATGGGAAAAGAGGAGGAAAATAAGGGAAGAGATTAGAGAGAAGACTGTTTTGCTCCAGAGGAGAATGATGACCAGAGTTACAAAGCAAGAAGAGAATTTTCCAGATTCGGGTCATGACCGACAAGAAGAAGGCATTGATGAAGAAGTGTCACCGATGGAAGACGATTTGTTGATAGAGCATGGTGAAGCCCTCCAAGTTTACATACCCCAAAATATTACACCTCATTCGCAGTTAAATTCTAACTCAAGTGCCTGAGTGCAGGACATTTTTCAGGAATATTTGGGGCTATAAGCCGACGACTTAGGTGTATGGATTCGACTATACGAAGAAGGAAACGATGTCAACCATCTGGTAATTCGTCGACCGTAGAAATGGAATTGGGTTACAATTGAACCCTTTTCATCCAACCAACATATTCATCTACTCTACTCAAAACATGAAGGACCACCCCCCAACCAATCACAGCTTTAAGTAACACACTAGACCATTCGGATCCACAAGAGAGGATACCCCAACATCAACAATCCATGTGGGCATCATCAGAAGGAGTCGATAGAAATCGAATTCTTGTCGAAAAAGAACCGACTACTACAGATAAAACCTACGACATAAATGAGAGTTCTGTCGAGAACAGTTGTGAAGAAAACATAGTTACAAGAAGTAACCTACCACCACCACCACCCCCTTCGTTTCCTCAAGGAGACACTGATGTCGGAGACATGGTGCACGTCTCTGCACACATCCCCCTCTACGAGGCAGATGAAGATCCCATACGACATTGGTTCGTCTATGATTCTACCTTGGAAGCGAACACTGTTTCAAAAGAAGATTGACATAAAACACGATGCAAGACCAATAAAAAAGGAACATACAAACTTCCTAATAAATATAAAGAGATAGCGAAGAAAGAAATTGACAATATGTTAGCAGCTGGAATTATCTACCCTGTCGACCAGTCAGAATGGGAAATCCCAATGGTTGTACAACCAAAGAAGCATGACCCGACAAGATTGAGAATATGTGTAGATTTTTGTGAATTAAACAAAGTCACTCTGATAGACCTATTTCTGACTCCTTTTGCAGATGAAATTATCAATGAAGTTGTAGGACATGAATGTTACTCGTTTACACATGGTTTCTCAGGTTACAATCAAGTAGCGATTGCCAAAGACAATCAAAAGAAAAAAACATTCGTGTGTGAATTTGGCTCATTTGCTTACAAAGTCATGTCGTTTGGTCTGAAAAATGCACTAGCCGTATTTTTAAGAATAGTGGTTAAAGCATTACAGGAATACATCTACAAAACAATGGCTGTGTATTTCGATGACTGGACAATTTACTCTATGTTAAAAGATCACTACAAATGGATAAGGTTTAGGCTAGAAAGATGCCGACAAATTCAACTATCACTTAATATAAATAAATGTATTTTTGTAACTCCTATAGGAATCCATGCAAAGAGGGTATCAAGGTTGATTTCACAAAAATCAAAATCATTCTCGGCATGAAACCACGAGTTAAACCAAACCAAGTCAGAGTTTTATTTGGGCATGCAGGCTGCTGCAGGAAATTTATTCGTCATTATTCAAACCTTACATATCCTTTAGAAGAGTTACTAAAAGAAAATCAGGAATATGAATGGACTGAATAATGCGATGCATCATTCGACACTTTAAAGAAAAAACTAGTCGAAGCACCTATTCTATGATTCCCAAATTGGTCAGTAAAATTTCATGTACATATCGACGAATCCAATATAGAAATCGATGCAAACTTTGACGCAACCAGGAGATGACAGAATGGATTATCCAATTGTATGTAGTAGTAGAAAATTAAACAAAGTCAAACGTAATTACTCCACAACAGAAAGGGAAGCACTAGGAATGGTCTTCACACTTCAAAAGTATCGACACTATTTGTAGCTAACCCTTTTGTGTTTTACACCAATCACCAAGCATTAAAATATTTAGTAAATAAACCCTTACATCACGCAAGAATCTGTCGATGGTTACTAGTGTTATTCCAAGAATTTTAGTTTGAAGTTATAGTTTGACCAAGAAAATTAAATGTCGAACTCGACCACTTGTCGAGAATCGACATGGGGGAGGAACCGACTGGAGTCGAATATGACCTACTAGATGCACATCTGTTTAGAGTAGAAGTTGTACATGTCGAACTAGAAGAAATATCACAAGAAGGAATGAGTGACAAAAAGAAGAAAAATTTAGCGATGAAAGTTGCACCTTATAGCATAATAAATGGGTTCCTCTATAAAATGGGCTTAGATGAGGTGCTCCGTCAATGTGTTATGGAGCATGAAAGAGAAAGTATAATGCATGAAGCACACTGTGACCCAGTGGGAGGACATTTTCAGTTTGACATGACTGCTAAGAAAATCCAACAGTCGGGATTATGGTGAACGACATTATATCGAGATTGTCGAAAATTTGTCAATAAATGTGACCATTGATAACAATTGGTTCGGCCTCTACCAAGTACTGATATGCCCTCCATATCGGTAAACTGAAGTTTAACATTCAAAATTTGTGCGATTGAATTTATAGGACCATTTCCAATACCTGGTAGAAGGAAAGGAGCATGCTATATTATAATAGCGGTTGAATACGTTACTAAGTGGGCAAAGGAAGAACCTGTTAAAACTTTTTCTAGTGAAGTAGCCGCAAAATTTATATGCAAAAATATTATTAACAAATTCATTTTTCCACTGACCTTGATCAACGATAAGGGGTCACACTTGATTAACAAAACAATTGCATCTTTAACACACCATTTTAAAATTTAACACAGAAGGAGCACAACTTACAATCCTCAATCCATGGTGCAATTGAAGCATTTAACAAAACTCTGACAAAGGTTCTAACCAAAATATGCAATAGAGACAAAGATTATTGGGATGAGAAAATTCTTGTCATCTTATGGGAATACAGAACAACGTACAAATGATCGCCATACCAGACACCGTTCAAACTTGTTTATGGACAAGAAGAAGTCGTCCCGTAGCACTTTTGACAACAAACACCAATAATTGCCGACATATTGCACATTGATATTGAAGAGGCTAAGAAAGAGCGACTAATACAACTAAGTAAACTAGGGGAACATCGACTGTTCGCAATACAACACTAAGAAATCCAAAAACATGAACAGAAAGCTTGGCATGATTGAAATATCAAAAATAAAAACTTGTTGGTTGGAGACCATGCGTTATTGTATAACAGTCGAGCAAAAGGAAAACAAAAAAAGTTACACACAGAATGGATGGGACCATATCTTGTCGAATAAATCAATGCTAACGGATTAGTCCAACTGAAAATGTTACAAGGCAGACTATTTCAGAAATTTGTTAATGGTGCCCAACTAAAGCGGTGCGAAAACTGGAATAAAAAAAATGTTTACATAATTGTTAACAAAATTTGAAAAAAAAATCAAAAAATTTAAAAACCTTGAAACTAAACATGGAAAAGAAAACAATACAACAAAATAAATTGGCAAGGACTTGGATAAACTATCAAGGAAGTAGAAGAATACCATTCGGAATAAATAACCACCGACAAAATAACTATCGACACGAGGAATACCGCCCATTCCAGCGACATTTTCACAACCATGATGCATATCGACAAAAAGAAGGCCCAACGGTCCAAACAAGTTATCATGATCACCGACAGAAGGAGTGCCAAAACCAATGCGCATTAAAAGAACACTCGACAAACCATCCTTCAGAATCAAATACACTACTCAATAAGCTTAACGTGTTTGCAATAATTCTTATTGCAAATGTTTGCTTCTTTCCCATTTTCATGGGATTGAAGTGTAAAATGTTGTACAAATGTAATGCCCATTTCTTAATTCAGCCTCACTTCAGAATTATAAGAATCTACTTCAAATACCTTCCCATTTTACTTCTGATGGAGCTCATATTATAATCCAATTTTGGATACCCCTCCATTATATATTAGATTTGTTCGTAAATTACTTCATTATATATAAGATATGTCCTCAAATTGAAATAAAAGAAACTGTAGACAAATACAATTGCAGAGAGGTAGTTATACATAAAGAACCACACAGATAGATGAAATACACGAAACACTTGAATATCGTGGAGGTATAGCATATAGGTGCATATGTCCTATAGGAGTGCACAATTCGAAAGGAAAAGTTGCCACAATGGAGATTAATTCCTTCGAAAATTTGATTAGCACAGTTCATAGACATCATGCCTTTGCATTATGTGGGGTGGGGGGTGAAAGTAAAACCCTTACAACTCATGTTCCACAATTGCACTTTTAACTTAAAAGTAGACTCTTATTGAAAATAACTGAAATATAAATGAAAGTAATACTCAATTCCAAACATGGTTTTTGTTGTTAAATTCAACTCATTATCAACAGCTCTGCGACATTCCGAAACTGATCTAACAATCCAAGACTGGGTGTTTTAGTAGGTCCAAGTTCCTAACATTAATCCAGTAGGCATCTAAGAGTAATAGGAATTTTCTAAGGTGGGTACCCAAGTACGAATAAGTAAGACAATATTAAATAAGAGAGGGAAATTAAAATGATCCACCAATCAAAGACTGGTGGTTGTGGTTGTCCAATTGCTAGTGTTCAAGTAGGTAAAACTTGTCCCTCCCAAAATCCATGCAATAAGGGCATGTGGTTCTGTGGTTTGAGGCACAAAACGAGATGTAACATTGTTGGTTGGGTGTGAATACGGTAAGTGCAAGTTTTCAAGAAATAGAATAAGAATAATCATAAAGTAATACATGACATAATCAAAAGTATGTTTCCTAAAGAAGATCCAAAGGGTGATCCCAACTACCAGAACAAGAAGGGATTTAGTGCTTGTGGTTAGACTGTGTGTTGTGTTGTAAGAATGAACCACTAGTTTTTCTAGATTTTCCAGGCCCAACAAAGAGATAAATAATGAAACCCAAGAAGTCTAAATTGAGGAAATGTTATCGAAGCGCATACAATCACTAAGTTGCGTAAGTAAGCTAGTAAGTGAAAAGGGTGGTTAGTTAAAAGGTGTAGGTAAGTTCAGTTGCAAGATGGAAATTATTCCTAAGGATAAATAAGGAAGGCATGCATGGAACAACTAATTAACCTTGACTCAAACAAGGCTCGCGGGCTTATGATATGTGCCATCCTCCTGTGTAACCTCAGGTATTTGGATCAAATTTGGAACTTTTGGATCTGGGCTCAATGGGTCTCCCTTCAAGCCTATTTTTAGCATCGTGGATTGCTGATAGACCGATCATATTCTTTCCTAAAGAGGTAGGAAGGAGCATCCTTATCGCTAGGTTTATTATTTTTACTTGTCCCCTACCAGTAGCATCTCCCTTACCAGCAACACTCGACTTATTACACTTATTCCAATACTGAGCCTCAAGTTGTAATTAACAATAAGGGGCATTTCGCCATTGATATAAAGGGTCTTGAATTTCCTTCCCACCAAGCTATTGAGCCCTCTAATATTTTTAATTCTGTCAAAATATGGTCCAAAGCACTAGATTAATCATCCTGACCTCCGAACGAAGCTTTTTTTGGACACACAATCAGGCCCTGTGTAGCTTTCCTGCATGCAAAACAAACAAGGCTTCATAAAATAAATAAAATAAGAATCACTAACCATGCATGAGATGGAATCGAGATCATGGCAGATAATATAAGACATTTATTCCCCCACAAACCAACCTTCCTCGAGGGGCCTTACACCCACATCACCCAACCCTGCATGAAATAAATGAACTAATGATAATTCTAATTAAATAACCATTTTTAAGATCATCCATCGTAAACAACGCTTTCTAATATAATCCATCTAGGCATGGCACCGCTTTCTTTAACCACCTCATATAAATTTATCCTTACACCTAGTTATACCCACCATAAGAAAGACCAAAAAAAATTTACATACGTACTATCTTAATAACCACCTCCTCCTTTGTCCTAACATCCTACTCCTTTTCCCTAACATCAGTTCCTACAATTTAAACCGCATTTAATTCCTAATTATTACCATTCTTAGAAAAATAAGCATCACATATCTTGTTGCATAAACCCTTGAAGGTGGGTAGCACATAGAGTAAACTACCTAGCTATATCCAACTTTCTTAGGGTTACTTGCCCAGTTATGCTTACACACGATAGTTGCATTGGATTATGAAGATATATCAAGTAACAACCAAAATTTTAGAAAACAAATTATCATTGTACACATAAGGACTAAGTCCACCACAAGTTTTTGGATTCGAAGGCTAACCCAAATCCAGAAATTGGTGGTCGTTTAGACATGCGAATCCCTAGTAATATCATTTACTGAAATATAAAATTTCCCTAGGAGTTGAAGATTGACATATTTATTTTCCAATCAATTACCATTATAAAGCCACTATTTTTCACTGTCACCAAAGAAAATAAAGAACAAAGGCATTTTGTTAGGACTCTCGAACGTAGCTCACACCATAATTCAAATTTTGTGGCTTCATTCAAATTCCACCTGCAAACACAATCCACTTCCTTATGCTCAGCTAGAATCACTTATCCGTCGTATCAACTTAAATTTCCAGTACGGATATTTATGCATCCCTCTGGCAATGGGATTCTTGTCCAAGCTCTGTTTGCATTATTAAGGGCTATGATGATATTAGAGGAAGAGTCCACCTATTAAAACATTCCTTCAGAGTAAATATCCCTTCCGCAAGGCTGAATTTGGTTGGGGAGCATTATATAAAATGTAGTCCAAGCATTGGATTCTGAATCATAAATACACATCAAACTTGTTATTTGACGCATTTGGTTGTGAATAGTAGGAACATAGATGACCAGCAGAATGCAAAACCTAGTGGAAGTATTGAAATCCATTCCATTCAAGTTATAGGGATTACGTAGACAAAGACGAGGGAGTTCCCTCCAATTCATGGTACCAGGAATTCCTACGAAAAGAGCCAAGATATACCCATTTTTATGACAACAGGAAATGCTCTTGCAACTATTCAAGACAATGTGATTCAGGAAAGGAACTTTGCAAATTCCTGAACCATGTTCTTCTTTAACCCAACAACCCAGATCATCATCGTGATCCCAAAAGATCTGAAGCAGAAACCTAGTGGTGGAATGCAGTGGCCAATTTAGAACACATACTTGGAGGGCATCACGGGATGACAGCAAGTGATTCCACTGCTTACAGATAGTCCTCATTTTTCCAAGAACCCTATTGGGTAGTCTTGCTAAAATCATGAACAACAAATCTGCTTCCATTGTCATCTCATAGTAAAAATAAGAGTTATTTTTCTTACTGTTGACGTTGGATGCCACAATGCTTTACAAGAATTGAATGATGAGATAAGAAACATTAGTATTCAATTTATAGATATAACAAAGACTTACGTTATTATCACAGCAACACTCAGAAAGTATAATAATATCTCATCGGCCTTGTTATTCTTAGTCACCAAAATTTTAAAACCTAAATAGTACAATTTCAATCTATTGCTCTCCTACTCTCCTACAAGACATTGCTCTCAAGGAGATTGGTGCATTCTACAAAGTGCTCCTTGAGAAAACATAAACCCTTATTAAGTTGATTCACATAATGAGAAGAAACCTTGAGATACTTCAAAGACGGCTTTTTATCCTTTCTCAATGAACCTTATTATTCAGGTATTGAGACATGTGTTGCTTCTGATCGTTATAGTGATTGTTGTTGTTGAGGAGCTAGTCGGCTTAGCTGACTAGACTCATTAGTTGACTAATTGCAGATTAGGTCGACCTCATAGGTCGTTTCGATTGGTTAAACCGTCATGTAGTTATTATAACTATTTTGTAAATGTATATATAGGTTGTTGAGCCAGATCATAGATACTTGGTTCAGTTTATTGTATGAACCCACATGTGTATTGAGTAATATAATCTGCTATTCTGTCTACCATTCTTGTCTCTTGCATCTAATATGTTTATATGATTGTTTATGTGTATTATTGGTAACGTTGCAATCTTATTGATAACAACATTGGTTCCATTGTCGGTGATACATATACAGATGAAATGGCCATATGATCTTAGAGCAGGAGATTAAGGGCTGGTGGGAAAATAAGATTGCGAATTATTTGCAGAATTACGCTAGGAGAAACATACTGACTATTGCAGAATCCAAGGAGAAGTTCTTATTTGAGACACATGAGAATTTTTTCGAGTCTGTACCTCAGTCTTTAAATAAACTACTAGATGAATCAACTAGAAGAAACTAAAGACAAATATTTACTCCAAAAATTGACAAGGTGAGGTCGTACAAATTTGTCAGAGTGGCTCGAAAGAATCGCAGAAGAATTCTGTGAAGAACGTGATGTTGAAGAAAGGGTCTGTGTTGATAGCATCAAAGAGAGATTCTATAACGACTTCACAGAACAATTTTTTTGTTCAATGCCGACTCTTTTGTTCAAGTTCCTGATCGACAAGGGCGCATGCCATATTGTCAAGCCTCATCCGTTACTAATAGAATTTCCATCTAACACAAACTAGGCAGAAAAACAAAAGGAGTGGGAAAATTTTGTCAAAGAAAGAGAGTGGGAGTACTTTCTATGAAAATAAACAGTTCCACCCAGTCTTACTAAAGCGTTCGGGTCAGCTATGGGGGGGGGTAGTTGGTCATGTTTTGGTGTAGAGTAGAGGAATTCTAGTAAATTTGTGAAGACACCACTGCTGGCGATGAAAAGTCGAACAAAAAAAAAGATAATCCGAACAGTCACTCACAAAGGCACTCCAGATATCCAGAAGATAGAACAGGAAAAGAGGAGGAAAATAAGGGAAGAGATTAGAGAGAAGGTTGTTGTCCTCCAGAGGAGAATAACAACCAGAGTGACAGAGCAAGAAGAGAATTGGCCAGATTCGGGTCATGAATGTCAGGAAGAAGGAGTTGATGAAGAAGTGTCACCAATGGAAGAATATTTATGGATAGAGCATGGTGAATCTCTCCAAGTTGACATACCCCATAATATTACACCTCATTCTCAGTTTAATTCTAACCCGAGTGCTCGAGCGCAGGATATTTTTCAGGAATATTTGGGGCTATGAGCCGACGACTTAGGTGTATGGAGTCGAGTAGATGAAGAAGGATATGATGTGAACCTTCTGGTAATTCATCGACCGCATAAATGGAATTAGGTTACGATTGAACCCTTTTCATCCAACCGAAGTATTCATCTACTCTACTCAGAACATGAAGGAGCACCCCCCAACCAATCATAGCTTTAAGTAACACACTAGACCAGTCGAATCCATAAGAAAGGATACCCCAACATCAACAATCCACATGGGTATCATCAGAAGGAGTTGATAGAAACTGACTTCTTATCGAAAACGAACCAACTACTACAGATAAAACCTATGACATAAATGAGAGTTCTGTCGAGAATAGTTGTGAAGAAAACATAGTTATAGGAAGTAACCGACCACCACCACCACCACCCCCCCCTCTCTTGCCTGGAGGAGACACTGATATCGGAGACATGGTCCACGTATCTACACACATCCCCCTCTACAATGGAGATGAAGATCCCATATGACATTGGTTCGTCTGTGATTATACTTGGGAAGCGAACATTGTTACAAATGAAGATCGACATAAATCCCGATGCAAGACCAATAAAAAAAGGACCATACAAGCTTGCTCGTAAATATAAAGAGATAGCGAATAAAGAAATTGACAATATGTTAGAGGTCGAAATTATCTACCTTATCGACCAGTCGGAATGGGAAATCCTCGTGTTTGTACAACCAAAGAAGCATGACCCAACAAGATTGAGAATCTGTGTATATTTTCATGAATTAAACAAAGTCACTATGACAAACCCATTTTTGGTTCCTTTTGTAGATGAAATTCTCAATGAATTTGCAGGACATGAATGTTACTCGTTTACACATGGTTTCTCAGGTTACAATGAAGTACCGATTGCCAAAGACAATCAAAAGAAAACAACGTTCGTGTGTGAATTTGGCTCATTTGCTTACAAAGTCATGTCACTTGGTCTAAAAAATGCACCAGCCATGTTTTCAAGAATAGTGGTTAAAGCATTACAGGAATACATCTACAAAACAATGGCTATGTATTTCGACGACTGGACAATTTACTCTATGTTAAAATATCACTGCAAATGGATAAGGTTAATGCTAGAAAGATGCCGATAAATTCAGCTATCACTTAATATAAATAAATTTATTTTTGTAACTCCTATAGCAATCCATGCAAAGAGGGTATCAAGGTCGATCTCGTAAAAATAAAAATCATTCTCGAGTTGAAACCATGAGTTAACCCAGACCAAGTCAGAGTTTTATTGGGGCATGCAGGCTACTACAAGAAATTTATTTGTCATTATTCAGACATGACATATCCTTTAGAAGAGTTACTAAAAGAAAATCAGGAATATGAATGGACTAAATAATGCAATGCATCATTCGACACTTTAAAGAAAAAACTAGTCGAAGCACCTATTTTCTGATTCCCAAATTGGTCACTAAAATTACATGTACATATCGACGCATCTGATATAGAAATCGATGCAAAACTGATGCAACCAGGAGATGACAGAATGGATTATCCAATTGTATATAGTAGTAGAGAATTAAACAAAGTTGAAAGTAATTACTCCACAACAGAAAGGTAAGCACTAGGAATGGTCTTCACACTTCAAAAGTATTGACACTATTTGCTAGCTAACCCTTTTGTGTTTTACACCGATCACCAAGCATTAAAATATTTAGTAAATAAACCCTTACATCACGGAATAATCTGTCGATGGTTACTGTTATTCCAAGAATTTGAGTTTGAAGTTATAGTTCATCCAGGAAAATTAAATACCAGGCCCAACCACTTGTCGAGAATCGACACGGGGGAGGAACTTACTAGAGTTGAAGATGACCTACCAGATGCACATCTATTTAGAGTAGAAGTTGTACCTATCGAACTAGAAGAAATAACACAAGAAGAAATGAGTGACAAAAAGATGAAAAATTTAGCAATGAAAGATGCACCTTATAGCATAATAAATGGGTTCCTCTATAAACTTGGCTTAGATGAGGTGCTCCGTCAATGCGTTCTAGAGCATGAAAGAGAAAGCATAATACATGAAGCACACTGTGGCCCAGTGGGAGGACATTTTCAGTCTGACATGACTGCTAAGAAAATCCAACAGTCAGGATTATGGTGGCTAACATTATACTGATATTGTCGAAAAATTGTCAATAAATGTGACCATTGACAACGATTGGTTCAGCCTCTACCAAGTTCTTATATGCCCTTAATATCGGTAAACCCAAGTTTAATATTCGAAATTTGTGTGATCAAATTTATGGGACCATTTCTAATACCTTCTAGAAGGATGGGAGCACGCTATATTATAATAGCAGTTGAATGCGTTACTAAGTGGGCAGAGGAAGAACCTGTCAAAACCTATTCTAGTGAAGTAGCTGCAAAATTTATATACGAAAATATTATTAACAAATTCAGTTGTCCACTGACCTTGATCAACGATTAGGGGTCACACTTCATTAACAAAACAATTGCATCTTTAACAGACCATTTTAAAATTAAACACAAAAGGAGCACAGCTTACAATCCTCAATCCAATGGTGCAATTGAAGCATTTAACAAAACTTTGACAAAGGGCCTAACCAAAATATGCAATACAGACAAGATTATTGGGATGAGAAAATGCCTGTTGTTTTATGGGAATACAGAACAACGTACAAACGATCGACATACCAGACAACGTTCAGACTTGTTTATGGACAAGAAGAAGTCATCCCATTGCACTTTCAACAACAAACACCAATAATTGACGACATATTACACATTGATGTCGAAGACGATATGAAAGAGTGACTAATACAACTAATTAAACTAGAGGAACATCGATTGTTCGCAATACAACACTAAGAAATCCAAAACATCAACAAAAAGCTTGGCATGATTGAAATATCAAAAATAAAAACTTGTCGGTTGGAGACCATGTGTTATTGTATAACAGTAAAGTAAAAGGAAAACAAAAAAAGTTACACACAGAATGGATGGGACTATATCGTGTCGAAGAAATCAATGCTAACGGATTAGTCCGACTGAAAACGTTACAAGGTAGAGTATTTTAGAAATTTGTTAATGGTGCCCAACTAAAGCAGTACGCAAACTGGAATAAAAGAAAAAACATTTACATAACTATTAACAAAATTTGAAAAAAGAATAAAAAAATTGTAAAAACCTTAAAACTAAACATAGAAAAGAAAATAATACAACAAAATAAAATGACAAGGACTTGGATAAACTCTCAAGGAAGTAGAAGAATACCATTCGGAAGGAATAACCACCAACAACATAACTATCAACACGAGGAATATCGCCCATTCCACTGACATTTTCACAACCATGATGCATATCAACAAAAAGAAGGCCCAACGGTCCAATCAAGTCATCATGATCATCGATAGAAGGAGCTCCAAAACCAATTTGCATTAAAAGAACACTCGACAGAGCATCCTTCATATTCAAATACACCATTAATATCTTCATCGACCAAATCATCGCTTGCTCCACCTACAAATACCACACACCACTCCACAAAGAGATAGGAAAGCAGAGCTATCAACCTCATGAGACCAAAATACCTGTGCACAAACCATAACATTTTACCGACATGATGGAACCTAAAAATACAAGATCTACAAGAAGAAGAAAAAAGAGAGGTAGAAACCACCACAACCCCACTGGTACAAATGCTGGAGAACATTCGCAAAGTGAAAGTCCTAGAGTCATCATGGTAGAGATTATGGAAAGAAATCAAACAATAATCATACAAAGACAACAAAATGATGTTGGAAGCTCAAAACGTTAACGCCAACACCATTCTAAGCTACCTGAATGCACCTCTCATGGAAGGCTTTGGGGGAAGAATGACATTATAGCAAAGTTCATTGTTAGCTGGTACCACAATGGAAAATTCTATTTTGAAAAAATTATTGAGGTATCCGACGACATCATCTACAGACTTACCGGACTATCAAACAAAGGTGAACCAAATCCCATAAAAGAAAATCCAGGTCTAATAGAAAATCTAACATGAAATCCAGCAATGAAGAGCTCTAGAGGACTAGTAATCATCCATATTCAGTATACTACACCCAAGATAGTGGAAAAAATTATCTCTGCAGGCCTAACCACTACAGGGCTCGATTGCGACTTAAAATACGACATGTTGGAAGTTGTTGTGAATGTAGAGAAAACATGAAAAAATTACCAATGGGCACAATACCTAGTAGATCTTATTAAGAACATCTGTTTAAAGTGTTAAGAGGAAAGCACACCAATCAGGTTCCCATATTTAATCATATGGATTGGAATGTACTACATCCGACCTGTCGGAGATCTAGAATTTGATGAGCCGACAAGATTCATTATGTAGAATTTCAAACCGTTTTCAATGGCTAGGAATTCTCAGGAACTAGAGGGGGCCAAGGTATTTTTGGACACTTGGTTCCAAAACTTAAAAATAAAAACGGCCAGATGGAGGGTACCGCAGAATATTCAAAGATGTCTATCGTCGTCAGCACGTATTCAATTAGAGTTGGACCACACTGCAGTCTGGTTCATGCAGGGGGGTGCAAGAAAGGATGAACCTATCGATTTTTATCCATCAGTTGAAGATATATTAGTAGAACTAGCTCGACAATCTAACACCAAGATAGCCATACTAGAAATTGCAAAGAAGATTGATCAGCCAATCATCGAGCCTTTATCTGACCAGGAAAAAGAGGAGGATTATGAAGTACATATTCATATCAGCACTTTTACCCTGGAGGACACTCTGGCTTAGGAGGTAAACACTCTTCAAGTAGCTATAGTATCATCGACGCAACAACTTATTGAACCGACATAACAACAGGAGGAGGAATCAGAATAAACAGATGAGGAAACTCAGTCCGATAACTTACCTCCAGAGTATGCTATGACAAAAGAAAACATTTGTCAATTAGCTGCCGAAATATCTAAAGCTCGATAGAAGAAAAGGACTTCGGTTATAGGAAAGGGAAAACATAGAATTATTCTCCCAGAAGAGTTTGATGATGAAGATGAGTTGCACGCTAGGGCTATGTAAATCTTAGAGGATGCTTCCAAAATTAAGGTATCAGTCGAAAAACAATTTAAAAATTTCATCGTAGAAGAAGCAAGACATCTGAGAGAAAAGAAGGTAACAATTGTTACTCCTCCTACAGTTGATTTGCCACTCCACCACATCCATCCCCAACCTAGATAGTCGAAGAAGACTTACCAATTTTGACATCTGTTACACCAACAAAGCCATACTTGCAAGCACTACCTGAAAGACTCTGGACAAAAGTTGATAAAGATGTCGACCTACAAGAGTTTATTAACCAAATTCCCAACCTTTTTCCTACTGTTCGGCAACTGGATATAACAAAACCAGTTGTTGATTTAGGCACCCCACACCGAATTCTCTCCATCCCCCAATTTCCTGACCAACCACAAAGTTCTATTTCAATACCATAGACCATGGGAGTCATCAAATCCGCATTCTAAAGGAACCCCGACAAAACCTCTCAAGTTTTGGCAGCACAAACTTCATCATTCATTCCAAAATCCATCGAAAATCCCTTACTTCCAATTAATGAAGAAGATGAAGGAGCCATCTCAGATGAACTTGTCGAAAATTACCAAGTCAAATTATTAGCACTAAATCAAGAAATAGTCGAACATACGGAATCTGTCGAGCCCAATGAAACTATCGAATGACCACAATTGGTCGAAAACCTCCTACCGGTAGATTCCATCCCAAACCCTCCATCGACTTCAGAAACAACTACCACCTCTCCCTTCACCCACACCACCTTCATCTACACCACCATCTACTATCCCCCTCCCCAAACTTCAGTTAATAAACCCCAACATACCAAGTAGTACCACATAACAACCACAGACTATATCATCGCTGACAGAAGCAACTGAAGCACAAAATAGAGAAAAAGAGTGGCAAAGAAGAAAAGAAAGAATAAAGAATAAAGGGCTAGACCGACTGGTGGAGGCCTTAAATAAAGAATCAAGACTAAGAAAAGAAAGAATAAAGGAACAAATTCAAAAATTAAAGACAGAACAAACTGAATTTCTAACAAGATGCCAGGATTTAGCAAGACATGTCATTCCAGTACCGAAAGGATTTGAGACCGATAGACCATTGGAAAAATCATACCAACTATTTGAAAGTGTCATGTCAAGTTTCCAGGAACAGTTACAGGAAAAGAAGGAAGAACAGGCAGAAGAGACCCCTGTATTACTAAGAAATCAGTATACAACATTCTCAACAGCTCATAACGTATTCAAGGAGCATATTACAGAGTCTATTGTCATAGAGGAAGTCCTAAGGATTTGGTACACCTATTACGGCCAAGTGTTTCAACAAATATGGGATACTCATGAGCTCATCAAATCACTACACGATTGACGAGGGAACACAGAAGCAATGGAGAAGACAATTCAGGACCAACTTGTACTAGAGATGACAAAACTAGACAAATTGGAGAAACAAGAACACCAGTGGATCATTCAAGCCAACCCTATCCTCTATAGCCTCGACAAGTTTATCTCGCACATGAAAATACTACTTGACACTACAGAGGAAAAAACACAACTCCTAGGGCCTGACATGAGCAACATTGTTGACTTAAACATTCAATAGAAGATGGCAAACTTGTCTAGCCTCATAACTCTCACTATTGACATCCATAAGGCACTCTGCACTTGGGAGGAGTTCTAGCACCAACTAGCAATTACTGCAGAAGTAATCATGGAAGTCTACATACATAAGCAACCATCGATCAGGTAGCACAACCCATGACAAAACATTATAAACACTACTCAAGACAGGAATTTTTCCACCTCCCTGTTTCTTCAGGATGAAGAAAGGTTTTGTCCCTGGGGAGATGCTGGAGGAGCTAGTTGGCTTAGCCCACTAGACTCATTAGTCGACTAATTGTAGATTAGGTCAACCTCATAAGTCGTATCAGTTGGTTGAACCGGAAGGTAGTTATTATAACTGTTTTGTAAATGTATATATAGGCTGTTGATCCAAATAGATGCTTGGTTCGATTTATTGTATGAATCCACATGCGTATTGAGTAATATAATTTGTTATTCTGTCTACCATTCTTGTCTCTTGCATCTGATATGTTTATATGATTCTTTATGTGTATTAATGGTAACCTTGCAATCTGATTGATTACAACAGTTATCAATGGTGGTTCAAGCCTTCTCATCGTTCACCTGCTTCTCATTCTTTCAAGCCAACTAAATCTCCAACCCACATACACTCACACTTCACTAACTCTTGATCCAGAGAACCCTTCTTATCGTGTTATCTCCACTTTGCATGATCTCTAGATTTTTCCCATGTAATCGATGAAAACGTTGTTGGTTTTTTTAATACTGATAACCCCACTACCTTGTCCAGGGTTAGCCATCATTACACATTTCAATGGCCAACATGCCTGAGACATTAAATTTGGCTGAATCTCGACGGGGTGGACAACACAAAACATGACAGACATCAACATCTAGTAACCAATAGCAATTCAAATAAATATACTTTTAAAAATTGTTTTTAATGTAAACTCTAAATAACAATGGTAAAAGTATAAACTCTAAATAACAATGTTAAAAGTATTGTTCATAGAAAAATTAATCTCTTCATTGTTGAACTAATATCCTCAACCAAATACTATATATTTCAATATATTTCGGAATAATAAAAAACTGGAAAGATGAATTACACAACAGTCTTATAATACTTCTATACAGTATTTTTTCCAACAATTTCAATAATATCCAATCATTACTCTAATCCACTACAAAGGCATAAGCTAACACTTAACCAACATTTCTTCACATTGCCATTATCAATTCTCACATGTTTTAGTTGAGTGCAGCATGTCCCTCGCATCCACTGCAATTAGCCTGAGTCTTGACGATGATTAATGAATAGTCCACTGCTTCATAGCATAGAATATGTGTGTATTTTTCCCAAAACTGGATTATCTTCATGATAAAATCTAAGTATGCATTGGCCATTTAAGGAAAATAAGGTTGAGAATCGCATCGAACTCAACTCAAAATCACAGTCCGCTTGGTTTATGTGACAGAGGTTATGTGATACAGACTCCTTTGTTGATTAGAAACCTATCTACTTGTAATGAAACCCATTGACAACTTACTGAAACAATATACATAGACAAAGTCTACTAAAATATTTTCCAATGAAACAATGGGTGCATGTGCTTTGCCATTTAACTGTGTTGAATTTCAAAACATATACATCGTTAAAAAATTATTGTTTGAGATCCACTGCAGGGTAAAACTTTAATGCCATTGGCTTCCTTATTTTGGAGTAGGAGAATGACTCAGCCTATGTGCGTCCACTAATCACTTAAAATTTTAAAAAAAAATTATATATATATATATATATATATATATATATATATATATNGCTCAATTAAATTATTTATATGCTTCTTGGCCTATTTTAAATGGATTCTAAACTTAATAACAAACATAAATCTAATAGGTATATCTAAAACTAATTCAACTACATGTTATTACTCAGTATTTTGATGTTATCTGGTGCAAGGGTGAAGTGTGAAAACTATTGTTGCAGAGCTATCTTTAGCTAACTGTCACTATTTTTAACTATATCCATCAAAATAGAGATAGAACTGTTAAACTAATGGAAGGTACGCTTTCATTTTTTAAGCTCCTTTGATGTCCACCTCGGCTGCTCTTGAAACTACATGATGATACGAGCATGGAGTGGAGACACCACAAACTCAGCTGACCGGTCTTCAAATTGCAGCTCCAAATTGACAGTTCCAAGATTCTTTTTCCACAAGATCTTCCCTGGGCTCTTCCGTAACGAATTTGAACTGTCGATCCAAGGGATCGAATTTCAATCTAATTCACAGCTAGAATGGATAAGGATTTTGAAAATAGAAATTTCATTAACTTCTGAACACTTGGGGTTCCGCCATATATATCAAACAGGGGTCATCTATAAACTTAGTTTTTGTTTACGTTAGATGCACACAAGAATTTCAATAAACTTGTAACTGTATACTCATAAACTTAACACGATTTCAATATGAATACTAGATAACCTGCAAGAACTTACAGATCCACATAGTCGACTCCAAGATATGGAAAACATGTAATTTCTGAGCAGCTTAAACACGATTTTACACTTGATCACACACAGAGTAAACACATTTGAATGCAAGGGTTTCAAATGTCTTCTAGGCTTCCATAACATCTGCCATAAATCTACATTTTTTCTCTGCAAAGCCCTCTCTGTCTCAACTAATTCCTCTTTGTCTCGATTAATTCCTCTCTATCCCGACTAACCATATTCTCCCTATCTTTTTCTTTTCTTCTAACTCATGCTAACAACTAACAAATCCTTCCTTAGATTTAGGAACTTACTAAATTTAGAATGAACTAACTCCTATTTTTATTCAACAGAAAAAACAGATGTCCCAGTCTCCTCGCAGGGAGCTGTTGATAATCATCTACTTCTATTTTAATTCTAAAATTGACAACAAGGTTGACTGCCTGGAATTTTAATTAAATAACATTTCAATTAGTGTTTCCCCTGACCATTTGAATCATTCCCCTAGTCACAACATGTGATCAAGACATCACATTGCTGACTTTACTTGGTGCTCCTGCATCAGACTCCTCAGGTGAGAAAAAAAAATTCATGAAATCCTGTTCATGATTTCTTCCACAGTTCTGTGACTTTTCTATATGAGTGCAGCAGTCACCCAGGTAGCATCTTCAAGTGGCTGATTCTTCCACTTGATTAGGTACTCATAGTATTCTTGTCCTTTGGTTTTCTTTAGCACTCTAGTGTCCAAGATCTTCTCCATTTCCAGCTTTGGTACAACAGGGATCTGTTTCTGCCATTCCACTTTCTGTCCTGTATCCAATTCTTTGGTCGATGAAGTTTCAGCCTCTTGATAAGGATACAAATCTGCAACATTGAAGATAGGTGATATGCCCATATCACTTGTAAGTTCAATTTCATAAGCATTGGCTGAAAAATTCCTCAAAAATCGACAAGGTCCATTCTTCTTAAGCTTTAATTTATTATAAGTGCCTCTAGGGAACCGTTCTTTCTTCAGGTATGTCAATACCAAATCACCTTCTTCAAAATTTACTTCTCTCCTCTTCAAGTCTGCCCTCTGTTTATATTTTAGATTATTCTGCTGCAATTGTCTTTAACTTGTTCATGCAACAATTTCATGTCTGCAGCAAAATCCTCTACATCTGCACTCCTTTTCTCCATCATTCCCAAGTCTCTGAGCTCAAACACTCCTCTTGGATTTGTCCCATAAACAATCTTAAAAGGACTTAGACCTGTACTTCTATTAGGTGAGTCATTGTATGCAAACTCAACGAGTGGTAAAGCTAGATCCCATTGATTAGGATGTTCACTAACCAAACCGCTCATAATATTACCCAAACTTTTGTTTGTAACTTCAATTTGTCCATATGTTTGAGGATGGTAAGCTGAGCTAAAATTAAGGTCTGTTCCCAACTTCTTCCATAAAGTCCTCCAGAAATTTCCAACAAATTTAGTATCTATGTCAAAGACTATACTCATAGGAAGACCATGAAGTCTTACTATCTCTTTGAAAAATAGATTTGCAATGAGAGTGGCATCACTAGTTTTTGTGCAAGGAATAAAGTGTGCCATGTTTGAAAATCTATCAACCACAACAAATATAGAGTCATTACCTCTCTGTGTTCTTGGAAATCCTAGAACAAAATCCATACTTACAGCATCCCAAGGCTTCTTTGGAATAGGTAATGGTTGATACAGTCCAGTGTTCTGTTGCCTTCCTTTTGCTTGCTGATATATTTGGCATTTCCCAACAAACTTCTATACATCTGCTCTCATTCCTGTCCAATAGTAAAAATTACTTAATGGGGCATAGGTTTTGTCATTTCCAAATTGACCAGCAAGTCCTCCACTATGCTTTTCCTTCAATAAATTCTCCCTCACTGAACATTTAGGAATGCACAACTTGTTTCCCTTAAACAGTAGTCCTTCCTGTACCATGAAGTCTATCCATGGGCTTCTATCTCTAAATACTTGGTTCTAACAAGCTTCATATGCTTCTTTGAAATCAGCATCTTCTTCATACATGTACTTCAAATGTTCTAATCCAAGAACATTCACTTGGACTTCCTGCAAAAATAAACACCTTCTGCTCAAGGCATCTGCAACTTTATTAGAACTTCCACTTATATGCTTTAAAACAAAAGTGAAATTCTGCATAAATTCAACCCATTTAGCATGTTTCTGATTTAACTTTTCTTGCTTAGTTATAAATTGCAAAGCATGATTGTTAGAATATAGAATAATTTCCCTTGGCATAAGGTAATGCCTCCACTTCTTCAGAGCTTGGATTACTGCATAGAATTCTTTATCATAGGTGGAATATTTCTATTTTTCTTCATTCAATTTCTCACTGAAATATGCATTTGGTTTGTCATCTTGACTCAGCACTCCTCCAATGGCATATCCACTAGCATCACACCTAACAGAAAATATTTTTTTGAAATATGGGAGAGCTAAAACAAGCTTCTCAGTGATCTTCTCTTTCAATAATTTAAAACCTTTCTTTGCTGCAACAGTCCATTTGAATGGTTGTTTTTCTTTCTTCACTGTGTCCAGGATTGGAGCACATATTCCACTAAAATTCCTGATGAACTTTCTGTAAAAACTTGCCAACCCATGAAACCTTCTTACCTCAAATACATTCCTTAGAGATGGCCAATCTGCAATTGCTTTTACTTTCTCGAGGTCCATCTTTAGTCCTTATTGTGAAATTACAAATCCTAAGTAAACTAGTTCCTTCTTCATAAAGAAACACTTCTTTAGATTTATTAGGAGTTTTTCATCATGCAATTTCTTTAAAACCAGATTCAAGTGCCTAATATGCTCTTCTTTTGTCTTGCTGAAAACAAGAATATCATCCAAATATACTATGACAAACTTTCCTATGAATTCTTTAAGTACTTCGTTCATTAATCTCATAAAAGTACTAGGTGCATTAGTCAAACCAAAAGGCATAAGTAACCATTCATATAACCCCGTGTTTGTTTTGAAAGTTGTCTTCCACTCATCACCTTCCCTCATTCTTATTTGATGATATCCACTTTTCAAATCTAATTTAGAGAAATAGTTTGAACCACTCAAGCAATCCATTAAATCATCCATCCTAGGTAAAGGAAATCTATACTTGATGGTGATATTGTTTATGGCCCTAGGATCTGTACACATCCTTCATTCTCCTCCTTTCTTTGGACTCAATATTGTAGGTACAGCACAAGGACTTAAACTCTCTCTGACCAATCCTTTATCCAATAGTTCTTGTACTTGTCTGCTGATCTCTACAATCTCTCCTGGAGTTATTCTGTAAGCTGCTTTGTTTGGCAAGCTAGCTCTAGGAATCAAATCTATGTGATGGTTGATACTTCTTACAGGTGGTAATTCATTTGGCAAATCATCCACAACTATGTCTACATACTCCTCTAATAATTTTTGAATTTCAGCAGGTAATTCATCCATTCTAGTTTTGGTTATAACAGTCCTAGGTTTACCAACAATAGCAAAACTTACCTCTTCCTCTTGCAATTGTTCCAGAAATTCTTTCTCCTTGACCAGCAATACCTTTGGGTTGGTTTTCTCCTCTGTTTTCTCTTCCTTTAGAGGAACAAGAGTATGTATTTTTCCTTCTTTCTCTAGGACAAAATTATTCTCTCTGCCATTATACATCACATTCCTATCATACTTCCATGGTCTACCCAATAGTACATGACACACATCCATTGGTATCACATCACATATGACTCGATCCTTGTAATCCCCAATCTGGAAATCAACTTTGCACTGCTCATTGACCAATACTTGGTGTCCCTTCTGCAACCAAGAAACTCTGTAGGGTGTAGGATGTTTTTCTCTCTGCAATCCTAACGTTTCAACCATATCTACAAAAACTAAATTATCAGTACTGCCATTATCAACAATTAATTTGCATCACTTACCTTGTGATTTGCACATTGTTTTGAACAAGCTTTTCCTTTGTTCAGGTTCATGCACCTCTTTGCTTGGCTTCAACAAAGTCCTCCTCATCAACAAGGCTTCTTCTACTTCCAAGGGATCGAATTTCAATCTAATTCACAGCTAGAATGGATAAGGATTTTGGAAATAGAAATTTCATTAACTTTTGAACACTTGGGGTTCTGTCATAGATATCAACCAGGGGTCATCTGTAAACTCGGTTTCTGTTTACGTTAGATGCACACAACAATTTCAATAAACCTATAACTGTGTACTCATAAACTTAACATGATTTCAATATGAATACCAGATAACCTGCAAGAACTTACAAATCTACACAGTCGACTCCAAGATATGGAAAACATGTAATTTTTGAGTATCTTAAACACGATTTTACACTTGACCACACACAGAGTAAACAAATTTGAATGCAAGGGTTCCAGACGTCTTCCAAGCTTCCATAATCTCTGCCATAAATCTACTTTTTTCTCTGCAAAGTCCTCTCTGTCTCGACTAATTCCTCTCTGTCCCGACTAACCATCTTCTCCCTATCTTTTTCTTTTCTTCTAACTCATGCTAACAACTAACAAATCCTTCCTTAGATTTAGGAACTTACTAAATTTACAATGAACTAACTCCTATTTTTATTCAACAGAAAAAACAGATGTCCCAATCTCCACGCACGGAGCTGTTGATAATCATCTACTTCTATTTTAACGCTAAAATTGACAACAAGGTTGATTGCCTGGAATTTTAATTAAATAACATTTCAATTAGTGTTTCCCCTGACCATTTGAATCATTCCCCTAGTCACAAAATGTGATCAAGACATCACATTGTTGACTTTATTTGGTGCTCCTGCATCATTATCTTCCATGAAGTGTTATTAGCTATTGTATTTGTTTATTTCAAATTTTAAACAATAATCAAATAAATTTGGATAGTACACTTGTCCCATCCTCCTTCAATTTAGAAAAAACATAGATAATAGTCTACACAAAATTTTAAGATATAAATGTCTATCACTGTAATTAAATATTTTATTTATTTTTTTGGAATTTTCAATAACATCTTATTTTTAATGATCACCAGTCATACAATCATACAATCATGCATTTTAATAACATTATTTAAAGTAAGTTAATATATATATATATATATATATATATATATANTCATTCTTTAAAAATTGACTTTTTAGTTAGCAAGTTTTACTATGCTAATTTTTTTTTTAAATTATTTATAATGATTTAATTCACAATAATAAGATAAGTTGAATTCAATTTAATATGATAAAATGAAATGTAGTTGATCTCATTATGTTTTAGTGGTTTGTAGTATAAAGAAAAGAGGGTCAGTATTTAATATAATTAGGAAAAAAAATTAGTATTTTGTTGTAATGGTTATGGATTGAATAATTTGTATATGTAAATGATATTTTTATATTTATTTTTTACTTGAGAAAATGAAAAAAATTCATAAAAATATGTAATATTTTTTCTAATTTTTATTTATTGTTATTTTTATATAAAAAGGAATAGGATTGGTTTTGCATTTATTATGTATTTATTAGATCTAGAAATATGCATATTATTTAATAAATTGTTATGTTTGGAAATGTAAAATTAATAAGGTAAACAAATAATTAGTACAACTACTTAACTTGTGGTTGGTGAACATTGATAGGCCACAAGTTAAGTGTTATTAACAAGTTAAGAGTCATGAAAAAGCTATTTGTTATTTTTTCTCCATGCTTAATTGTAATAATTCGCTGGAAGTGTCTCTTATCCATGCATCAAGTATAGTTATTTTTTATTTTTTTATAATTGTTTATTTTGAATTTTGAACGACTGCCATAGAATCAATCTCGATAGTACATTTGTCTTATCCTCATCCATAGATGAAAAAGCATAGGTCGTAGTCCACCCCAAATCTCAAATAAACACACCTATCGACATAAAAATAAAAAAACTAGCACATCCACATAGTTTGTGATTGGATCACGTTGATAGGGGATCAAATGGTTAAGAGATAGTTATGGAATGGAAGACAATTTGGAAAAAAATTTTATTCCTTATATCCTTCTAGTTAAACGGGTTCAAGTGTGAGTTATCCATGCCTAGCAACATGTTATCACCGACATTCTTCTTGTTATCCATTTATCAACTATCTATTAGTTTTTATATTCTTTTTCTTTTTATCTCACATTCTTCTAGTTATCTTCCATGAATTGTTGGTTATCCATTCATCAGCTATGAGTTATCCATGCATTGATACCACTTATCCATTCATCAACTAGCTACAAGTTATTTTTTATATTCATTTTCTTATAATTGTTTATTTCGAATTTTGAACGAATGCCATAGAACCAATCTCGACAATACACTTGTCTCATCCTCGTGCGTAGATGAAAACGCATAGGTCGTAGTCCACCCCAAATCTCAAATAAAAACGTCTATTGACGTAATAAAGAAATAATTACGATATGAGTTGAAGTTGAAGTTGTTACATGTGAGGACTTCTTTTCTCCTATATTCTCCTATTGCATGTTCATCCCATTTTTGTGTTAGGCGATAACTTTCTTAGTATTTGGAAAGTGGTAAAAGTGGTGCTTTAAGATAGATTATTAGATTATTAAGTCTTCATGCAAGAAGCTAAGCAATGGTATTTTAGAGTCATTCTTTTTTGTATTTCAACAAGGTAATAACTTGTAGATATACCTGCAGTACATAAATAATAAGAATCTAGATCTATTTTCCTTTGGGACAATGTGACATTAGTCAGTTACTATTTAAATTCCTTATATCATTAAGAAGTGAAGATGTATTTAAGGAGTCCTAGGACTATCATGCCAATAACATGTTATTTCCATATTTATATAGTGGAAATGATATATAATTGCAAAACATAATGACACGGATATGAAATGGACAAGACTTTGACATTAATTATGATGAATATCAACTTCGGGGCGAAGTTTTTGGAAGATGAGGAGTATGCAATTCCCCATTTATGACAAGACTTATAAGACCAAAGTAATGACTTTATGCTAAGGTATGATGTTTGATGTCTTTGTGTGAATTATAAGCTAGCATTGTGTAATTGATGTATGAGAATTTGAATATTAGCTTCGAGACGAAGTTTCCTGAAGAGGAGGTGTATGTAGTGCCTCGTTTTGCTTTGCCATTGTTTATTATTTTATGTTAAAATGATCCTGATTGATACTATGTGTTTTGATGCTAAAACTTAGAACATGTTACATAATTATCATTGTACTATTTTTGCTTATGTTAAAAATAAATGGTGACAATGGATGTATGTATGATGAATAACCATTGGAGATAACATGCATGAAAATGATTATAAAAATATATATGATTGTTAGATGATTTGACAAGCTCTTCCAAGTGTGACAAGAGAGCATAGGTGTGAATTAATGCAAGGTGGTGTAAATGTCCCATAGGCTTCGAATTGAGCCCGGATATGGTATTAGGTGATACAATGTGATAAATTGGCATTTGGTTATTTTGCATGAGCTCTTTGATGCACATAGATTTCATGTGTCCAGGAACAAGGTCGTGATTGCCAATGGGTCCACACATGGGTAACGTGATTGCATGGGGGAATGCACACCATAAATATTGTAGGTTTCCATGCGACATGTTGAAAGATGAAAGAGGATTTTGCTGGTCAAATGCATGTTTCCGTGAGGGTAGGTCATGGATTTGGTCACTCGCGTGGTTTTGATTGAGGGGCGCACAATAAGGACACAATGGTATTCCTCAATGATTATTAGTCTCTCAACATGATATAGGTGGATTGAGTTAACAAGGTATGAATTGATGTATCATGTCCTCATTGCAGGACAATGTTTATTGAAGGACATGTCTACAACCATGACACCCTTGATAGAACCTTGGTGAATTTTACTTGGAAGGCATCTATGGCATCCTTGATACAACCTTGGTGAAGTCTATTTGAAGAGACAGTGTATGACCATGGCACCCTTGATAGAAAGAACCTTGGTGAATTCTATTTGAAGGGCATGTGTGCGACCATGCCACTCTTGATAGAACCTTGGTGAATTCTTTTGAAGGGAATATTTGGCACCCTTAATAAAACCTTGGTAAAATTAAATTAAAACATATAACTCATTAAATATAGATGAAAAAAAAATAGAAAATGATAAATAATAAATCAATAAAAACATGTACTAAGAATAAATAACAAATTAATTACGTGAATACCAAGAATACATAATAATTTAATTTAAAATAATAACACGTGCAAGCAATTAGTTAAAGAGAAGATAAACTAAAACACACCCTTTAATCTAGAAGAATAAAATAAGAAAATTAATTAAAGGAATATTAAGACTCAAGTGCAAGCACACATGAACATGCAATAGAAACCTAAGAAACTCTATAAAGAAAGCTAAAGAGATGAGTGAGGGTCATTCTTTTGGGATCTTGGATCTTGCATATTTTTCCTCCTATGCAAAAGGGAGAGGATTGTTAGAGTGATTGTTGGAGAGTTTGGTCCTTGGAGGTGGTTAAGGTTGGGAGGACTAAAAGCGGAATGCTCCACTTCCAATCATGCTAATATAGTGATACTTCCATATAACCTCGTTACGGCTAAAGGGTCCCTAAGGAAGAAGAGTACATATAAGAAGTAGGCAGGGTGGTCAATCAATGGACACAGTGATTGGAATTCTAGTCGAAACTATGACAAGATGTTCGACATGTAATGAGGGTTATGACAGCGCAAGATCGAGCTTAGTCTTTAATGGTTGCAATTTTATTTTCAATTAAAAATATTTAAATGGTGTCCAATCATTTATGTAAATTTATATTATATTGAATAAATGGAGTTTCTATTTAGATCTATATTTTTAGAAGGGAAACCCATGGAGGGTCCCTACAATAAATACAAAAATAATATAACCACAATAACCATTGCAATATGGTGCAAGTGAAAAAGAACATGTTAAGTTCTTGCAAGCGATGTCAAAAGTAGGTTCTTTTTACTTATGTTAGATGCTCTTTGTAATGAAAAGCAACAATGAATTTTCCCTATTTGAATTACTTTCCTTCCTCTTATATTGTTACCAGGTCTTCCAATAATTCTCTTGTCATATGGTTATGAACCCACTAAAGATGACTAGTGAAGGTATGGAAGAATCAATTATAATGAGGTTTATTGGGGCTATGTTCCAGAAGGACTAGAAACATTTCCAATAGCCAATTGTTGGTGCTCAAGTTTTGGTCATGATACTACGCACCCAGCATAAGGAGCAGAATCAGTTGCGCCTAACATAATCACTTCATTAATTGGGGGCTAGAACTAGACTACTGTTTTGGGAAACTCGACCTATATAATGCACATTTTTGCAAAGCATTGGGTTGGTTGATGTTCTTGTTGAGTAATTAAGCTAGTAGCGTTATTGTTGTATCTTTGTGTTTTTTGAGGGTTTGTATGAAGTCCCTTGCAAAAAATGAGTTGTTGAGCTATGATGTATGGGGTTACCCACCTATTTTGGCAAAGTAATATAATTTAATGTTCTTGTTTTTGTCTACTTTATGTGTTATGTTTATGTGAATGAATGTTATGGCATTTATGCTAAGTGAATGTAAAGTATGTCTTGAAATCCAAATTTACTTATTACATACAATTACATTAATTGTTAACAATTTGATGCTCAGGAATCCATTTAAATTATGACAGGCAATTTTACCTATTTTCCTTAAACAAATGATGCATGAGGGTATAAGTGATATAAACAAATGGTAAATCAATAGAATACCAGTCATCCTTGTCAATTTCCTAAAGTTTCATAGACATCCAAGTAATATGAATAAGATTCACAATTAAGCTTATTCAATTTTTGTGGCCATGGGTCCCACTTCTAAGATAGCTGCATCTTAGATGTAATTTGAATTAAATGGAGAGGTTTGAAGGTAATCTTAGGTCCATTCTCCAACTACAATTTAATGGATTTAATTTAATAACTTATCTTCCCACATATGCTTCTTCTTGACATAACATCATAAGTAATAATTATTCATAGGGGAAAATGATTTAGGTTTGGTCACTACTAGTGTCACATGTCAGTACCATCTATCAGCAGGCATCGATATCCTCGAAGTGGTAATCCCTTACACTTGTTTTACTCTGAAAGATCTAGTCCCAAATTATTCCCTATTTAAGATTTTTAATATGGATATATAGTTAGGGAATGGGGGAGTGGTTTCAGAAATCCCCTTAAGGGAATCGATGACACCTTTTAGTAAGGAATTTTGATTACCCTCTCCAAGTAGAATGCCCCATTTCCCACGAGCGCCCATAGCCCCGATGGGTTTTCCTAGTAGTACCACAAGTCTAAACCCACCACCAGCAGGCATCCATAGCATTGACGAGTTAACTTCTTAAACCTATTTTACACCATATCCTCTGCTCCAATTTTTCCCATCCTTTTGGATTTGTATTAGAGGTATTGGTTTCCACAATGGATGGAGGGGGAAGCATATCTGGAATTCCCCTTAAAGGAATGGGGTGATAGTTATTCAAGAGTAATTTTTAAGTACCTATATAATGTCCTTATGTGAAAGATGCTCATGAGTTATCCAATATGAATACACAATATGAGTGAGCTAACTCAATGTGAGGTGGATGGAGCTAATAATTGAAATATTCCTAGAGTCCCTACATCATTATCTTCATGTAATATTATAGTATTGTTCCTCCATGATCTAAAATCAGTTAACTCTTTTGTTGGTGTTAATAAAGGTGCTCAGATGACAAGCTTTGGTGTTTGAACTAGGATGTATAAGTTCCCTATGAGTATCATTAATATACCCTTAATTTTTAGTTAATCCCCACAATATTTTTTGTAACGATTAGGCTATGAGTATTGTTGTTATTATTAATAATAATAATTGAAAAAACAAAATTTTTGGTTGCTGAGTTAACGTGTTTGTCTCACGCAAGCCTCCTTTGGCTGATCGAACCTTGCAGAGCGCCGACCCTGGTAGCATCCTCCTGTTGTTGTGTTCCCTGGCTCCATGGGTCCAGATGGGGGCCCTGAAGGCTCCACGTCTCATCCACTAGAGTTGGTGGCCTTCTAGAAACTCATAGCAAGATGCGGTAAACGTAAACTGAAAGAGACATAGTAAAAATTTGTGAAAAAGATGGATAGCGTCCCTTCAATCGCCCTTCCATCTGAAGAAACATGCAGATCGACTCTAAATCTTGCAGACCGGGGTCTCATTAGACAATTCATAGGCTTGTGGCCCTCTCCCAAGATGGTAGATGCATGGGTGCAGAGAAATTGGAGACCGTTAGTAAAAGAAGGAATCAGAAGCTACTCTGTAGGCAAGGGATTCTTCGTATTCATGTTCAAAGAAGAAGAAGACAAAAGTCTCATATTTCGGAAAAGACCCTAGTTTATGGGTCCCCGGGGTTTATATTTGAATAAATGGACCCCAGAATTCGACCTAATGCAAGATGTGTCGTCGACTGTCTCGATGTGGGTGCGCCTTCCCTATTTTCCATTACACTGCTGGAACTTGGAGACTCTGGAAACCATTGGCAACACCTTTAGGAAATACATAGACCATGAAGAGAGAAAAGACCAATACCCCTACGCAAGAATCTGTGTTGAGGTGGATCTGGAATTAGGGCTACCAGAAGCAATCAACTTAACGGTCTCAGATTGGTCACACATCCAAGAGCTGGATTATGAACAACTCCCCTACAAATGTAGGCACTGCCATAGCCACAAACACTTTTCAATATATTGCAAGAAGAAGGCTGAGGAAGAGGCTGAGAAAAAAAAAGATCAATGGACCCAGGCACAGAAATATGCCTCGATAAGGACAAATAGTAGGAAAAAAGGGAAAGAAACGTCAGCGGGATCTGATGTGCCAGAAGTAAGGCAGGAATAAGAGAAGTGAAACAAATATAAGCCAAGGACATAAGTGAAGGAAAATCCCTTTGAATCACTAAGGGTAACAGAAGATCGAGCAATAGCCCCCTCCCCCAACAGCTAAGAAGAAAGTGACAGATGCACCCCACCTGGGATCTCCAGCAGGGATCTTCTCCTTTCCTTCCTACGCTGAGGTAGTAAGGAAAAAAATTCTGAAATCCTCAGGTTCATTGGAGGATGAGTCCTTTGAGAGACCATCCAAAAAAGCCAGGAGGAAATCCCACAGGGAAGCCCGAGAGGAAGAAGCAGAGAGGCAAAAAATGTAGGGGATCCAAGCTACAATCGAAATGATGATGGGGAGAAACACCAGAAAAATACCTCCCAAGGGATGTTCAACCCACCCCAATCTCAGTAAATAATGTGGCTGGTCTCTTGGAATTGCAGAGAACTGGGGAACCCTTCGAAAGCCGAAGCAGTAAAACACCTTGTGAAAATTGAAACCCCTGAGATCCTCATGCTCCAAGAGACTAATATTGAAGGGAAATCCATCCTTCATATCAGTAGTACAAAGTGGAAGAAAAATGCATGGAAGGCCATTAGCGCTAGAGGAACCTCTAGGGGTCTAGTAACTTTGTGGGCAGATGAGGAGTTTACTCTTAAAAGCTCCCTTGAAACCCAACATTGGATCTACACTGAGATCCATCATAAAACAAGTAATCTCACCCTTTCTCTTTTCAATTTGTATGTCCCTGTCCTTCAAATTGAAAAGAAATATTGTTGGCTAACTCTGGCAGACTTCATAGAAATCTACTCCCCTCGGAATATAATACTTGCGGGAGATCTAAACCTGATTTTTTATTCTAAAGAAAAGAGGGGAGGGAACAACGAAAAGGATCAAATGTCCCCCCTGGTTGAGGAACTCATGCAATAGTGGGATCTACTATATATCAAGCCAAAATGAGGTCTTTTTACTTGGACAGACAATAGAGTCGGGACAGACCATATAGCTGCCCGTCTGGATCATTTCTTGGTTCAAAGTTCTCTGCTTGAAAAGAGGGTGATCTCCTCCAAAACTGACTTCAGACCACAAACCCATCCTGCTCCAGCTAGAAGAAGAAGAGAATATGGGGTCCATACCCTTCAGATTCAGCCCTCTATGGATCGAAAACGAAGGGTTCAAGGAAAAAGTAATCTTCGCTTGGTTTACTCTAGTGAGAGGGTCCCCCTCCTTTGTGTGGGAGTAGAAACTAAAGGCGACGAAGGCATCTCTGAAGGAATGGATCAAGAAACCCACCAAGACTCCAACTAGCCATAGAAAGGAGACCATCTAGATTCTTGAAAATATTCAAGTAGACCTTGAAAGAAAAGACATTACCAGAACAGATTTGGAAAAAGAGCAAGCATCCCAAGCAAAATATTTTCTCTCTTTTCGGCAAGAAGAATAGTTCTTGAGGCGAAAATATCGAAGTTTGTGGTTAAAAGCAGGAGATTGTACCACATCCTACTTTCATAGACAGTGCAGAGCCAAACTATCCAAAAGCAATATCTCTGAAATCACCACTTCAGACGGGATCCTGCACAAAGGTCATGAACAAATTAAGCTCACATCTGAAACTCATTATCAAAATCTGTTCAAAGATAACAGACAAGGAAACGAGGGTGCCTCCACATAATTTTTCTCCCACATTCCTCTCCTTTTTAGCAAATACGATAATTCGGCTCTCTCAAAGCAATTTACAGAGGAAGAAATCTACAACATAGTATGGGCTATGGAACATGACAAGGCCCCAGGGCCGGATGGCTTCTCAATCCACTTTTACCGATAGTGCTGGGATATCTTCAAATAAGATTTCTTGAAAATGAAAAAATATTTTCAACAGAAAGCTAAGGTAGGTGGCAGCACTAACTCCACCTTTCATGCTCTGATCCCCAAAGAAGTGAACCCGGGCACCTTTGAAAGATTCAGGCCAATCTCCCTTTGCAACTCATCCTACAAAATACTGGTTAAACTACTGGACAATATAATCAAACCTCCTCTCGGGAAACTCACCTCTCCCAGCCATGGAGGCTTCATCAAAGGGAGACACGTCATAGACAATGCGATCCAAGTTCAGAAAGCCATTCACTCGAGCTACCACCATAAGGATCAAGTAATGATAATAAAGCTTGATATGGAAAATGCATTCGACCGGGTAAAACACTAATTCCTTTTCAAAGTTCTCCTCTCTTTCAGTTTGTCAATTTGATCAAATCATGCATTACAAATGCGTGGATAGCTCCATTGGTAAATGGCAGACCAACCAATTATTTCTAGGCCACAAGGGGAATTAGGTAAGGTTGTTCCCTCTCTCCATTTTTGTACATAATAATGGTGGATGCATTGAGCAGAAAGCTAGCTGCAGAAAAGAAGGTTGGGACACTTCCAGGCTTAAGGATAGTAAAAGGCATAGAGCCTATTAATCACACACTCTTTGTTGATGACTCTCTGCTCCTGGGGGGAGCTTCCATAAAGATAGACACAGCCTTCAGTGGAATTCTCCAAGAATTTTGCAGTATCACTAGAGTTATCATCAATAAAAGAAAGAGTGTTGTGTATGGATAGAACATAGATCATAAATAAATTCAACGAATTGCAAACTGTTTGGGCTTCTCGGGCTATGGCAGTTGGGAAAAAATTAAGTATCTTGGGCTTCCCTTTACCTTGGGGTCTAATAGAGCTTCACTGTGGGATGATGTGCTAAGCAAGCTGAGATAAAAAATTAGGGCTTGGGGTGGCCAATGGCTTACCAAAGCTGGCAAGCTTACGTTGGTGAAAGCAATGCTCTCCTCGCTGCTAATTTACCAAGCTTCCTTTCTTCTAGCTCCGAAGTCAATAATGGATCAGATCTCTAAGTTAATTCAGGACTTCTTATGGCAAGGAGGTAAAGGAAACCAAAATAAATTCCACCTAGTTAAGCGAGACATTGTCAAGTTACCTCTGGCTGAAGGAGGACTTCAGATCCATGATCTGGGATTAGCAAACCTAGCTCTTGGAGGAAAAATACTGTGGAAATTACAAACAGACAGTAAACATCCTGTCAGCAGAATTCTAAGATTGAAATACATGAAAAAAGAACCCCTGCGCAATTTCCAAGATGTCAATTTTCTAAATGGAACTGTTACGTGGAATTTATGCAAAAGAGGCTACGATTTCTTCCAAAAAATTTCTTCAGAATTCCTGGCAGAGATAATGATACGTTACTGTGGAAGGATAGAATTATGAGAAAGCCACCATTAGACACCGTGGAGGGGATCAAAGGCATCCGATACTGGCTAAAACTGCGTGGGTTCTCAACGTTGGCTGACATCTCGAGCTGGGAATAAAATGGGTGCTGGCACAACTGGGCACTTCCACGTATGCCAGAGCACATTGAAAACCAAAAATCACAGCTCCTTAATGTGCTTTCTGATATGGATCCCGTCCACCTGCAAGAGAAATACCAATGGGGATGGGGGAAAACATGCTCCTACACAACAATGCAAGGATTCTCATCTCAGCAAACAAAGCAAGCATTGGGCCTCCCAGCAGAAATTTGGAAACGAGTTTGGGATCATGGCATTCTACCAAAGGTAAATTTTTTCTTTTGGATACTGATGAACATAAAGGTATTAACTAGAGAAAATCTGGAAAAACATGGCATAATTGGACCCCATAGATGCATAATGTGTTGCAGAGAATTGAAACCAGCAACGATCTATTTGTGGATTGTAATTATACCCGGGAAGTGTGGTCTCTCACCCTTCTTGGCCTCAACGTCCCAACTCCAGAGAATACCTCGATGATAGTGTTATTTTCCACTTGGAAAATGAGATACCCCCATCCAATTCAAGGTAAGTTTGCGTGGAGCGGAATATGGGTGGTTATTCCCAAATATGTGTGTTGGATCATCTGGTTGGCCAGAAATGATAATATCTTCAACAATGTTCAGCAACAACCGCTCAAGGTGGCTGCAAAAGCCAAAGCCTTTCTCATTGAAACGGTTGGAGTCCAAGCTTTTAATAAGGTATATTCGTTTCTCTCGGAAGAAAAAAAATGGCTGGGCACTTACACCTTTAGAGATAGGAAAAAGGACCCAGGTCGGCCGAGCATAATCCCAAGATGGCGACTAAGAGATCCAGACGCATATTTTCATATTTGGTGGAGGACACAGGGGAAAGCTTCAATCTTCTTTGACGGTGCCTCCAAAGGCAACCCAAGGAGGGCAGGAGCTGGTAGGTGATTTACTCCGTGGATGGAATAAGAGTCGATAGCTTCAACTGGGGACTTGGACATAAAACCAATAATCATGCAGAAATACTAGCCTTATTTAAAGCTTGTCAGATAGCACAAGGGAAAGGGATCAAAGACATCCAAGTCTTTGGAGACTCAAAAATCGTGATAAAGAATCTATCCACAAATGCCCTGTTCAATTATCTGTTGCTCAACAAAGTCTTAAAAAGGCTGAGATCAGTGATGCACAATTTCTCTTTGCATGATTTCTCTTCGCATCTATTGTTTCATATTTTGCATGGGTCGAACAAGGAAGCCAATGTAAAGCAAAATGAGGGTTGCTTACTGTCTCAAGGAGCCCTAAGGATAAATGAAGAAGAATCCCATTGGGCTCCCATTTCGTAGACCGGTGGTAATCTGATCGAGGCTAATATAGAGGTCTTCTAAGAGATTGAAGATGGATTGTAATAATGGTTGATTTGGTTAAAACCCAGCCTTCATTCTTTTTATAAAAATCATAACCGTTCTAGTTAAAAAAAATTGTTGTTATTGATAATCAGAAATCTTATATTAATAAGAAAAAAGGAAAATCTCAAAAACTTAAAAGAATGATCACCACAAAATTTCAGCTAAGAATAAAATAGTTTGGAATTGATATTCAATTTTACTCCTTTTCTTTCAATCCACGGATATTCTACTTTTTTAAAAGGTTACTTAAGCTAAAAAGTAGTCTTAGATTAGACAGATAAAGCATAAATAAATGGAAGAAATACGATTATAAGGAAATTTCAAAATCTTTAAGAAATGATGTCGTCATATACTTCCCTAAGAGTTCCATCCCATTGATGAAAATGTTTCCTTTGCTTTTTGAGTTTAAAGACTACCTTCCACAAGATTCCAAGCAAAATTATCATAGCTTACTTTATTCATAAAACTTAGAAACATATCTAACTATCAACTTAAAACATATTAAAGATTATTGGACAAAAGACTCCCTTAGAACTAGTTTCTTAGCCTGATAGTCTCTGCCTATTTGAACAAAAACATAAGAAGATGTTGCATTATACTTTAAGATAAACCAACAACTATATGCAACATTTATTCATTTATTTACTATCCTACCCTACCTAAAAGAAGGAATCATTTTCAAGTATAGGAATAGTTCCAATGGAGCCATGTGCGTTTAGGTTTGAAATATATCCTTTGATATATATCAAAACATGAAGAACCGACTGTTGTAATTGATAGGATATCAATAATTTTTCAAGAGTGGAGTGGTGAGGTTTGATGACTGTCTGGAACCAAAATTCAATGTAGTCTTTTTTTTGTTGGTTCTCTTGATTATTAATACCGATTTGTATATCTCAATTGGTCATGCCATGTAGATCTTATATTATTTGTTGATTGGTCTCTTGAATGGGTACAAGATCTAAGGATAAGCATGTTAGAAATTCTTTGATCTCAGGTTCTAATAGTTGCTCTTCATAGAATGTGGTCCATGATTCTTTGGTCTCCTCTTGTTGTTGTTCATGGAGCTCCTTTTCTTTTATCGTTTTTTGAAATGAAGGGATGTTCTTGATTGCTATTGAGATTCACTCCTTTTGAGATGTAGATATGTCCCCAACTATTGTTAAGAGTTAGGAGAATTCCTAGAGTAACATTCTTCTAATCCTTGATCATACTTGAATGCTCTTGTTGGTTGCTAATCCTTGTCTTACACGTGGATTAGAGTAAAAGGTTCTTACAACACCTAAAGATAATTGAATTTTAACCTTAAGACTCTCGTTGAAACTAAAAATGAATTGAAATTAGTTGCAAAACTAAAGCACACTACTCAAAGCAATTTAAAAATTAATCATGTACTCGAGTGCTCCTATGCTACTGAGACCCTACTGTCACCAAGTTATATTTTCACATGAGTTAGCTTCCTCTTTCCACAAATCAAACCAAAAGAAAACACTCTTTCATAAAAGGAAACAATGAGGTTTGTCGCTTCCCAGAAACTCACCAAAGTTAAAGCACCAAGCTATTACACCACAAAAATTTCATAGTGAGGTTATATTTGCGTTTTACCATTTCTCCTCCCCCAAGTTGTGTAATTTGAAGGAATCCTACCTAACTAACTAAGCTATAATATTTTTAGCACCTCCTTAGCAACAACGCCAAAATGTCGGGCTAAATTATGTGCTAAGTAATCAGCATTAAATTATCGAACAAGAGTTCATTAACTTAGAGATGCAAGCACTATAAATACAAGTTTAGAATTTCTAATCTAGCCTAATCTAACAACTAGTGCCGACAAACTACATTTAAACACACACTTCAGAATTTAAATGCAAAATGTTGGAAATAAAAATAAACGCTAAGGATTCATGCATTGGGACAGAAGAATAACTAAGTGCTATACAGGCTTAGATCATAGTAACTTATTTATGCATGGTTCTATGATTAATCGTGACTTACTAACTTTTAGTTTCATGTCCTTCAATGGATTCCGGTAGTGTTACAAACTATAGGAAATTAAAGCAATATAGAAATGAAACACACACAATAAATGAAACTAAGTAGGAACGACATTAAATGAAAGAAAACTAACGCCACGAGATTTTGCTTATCACTAGACTGCAAGATCATGCCTCCCAAGTTAGATCACGATTTTCTTCAATGGCTTATTCCTCTAATGGTTGGCTAAGCTATGGGAAAACCAAATAAAGAAAATAGTGTAAAGACAATTAAAACACTCTAAAAATCACTTGTAAATGAATTAATCTAATACTAAGACTCAAGGGCAATTCTTCACATGGTACAACAAAAATGAATGTTATGGAAAACACATACAATGTAATGGATATCTAAACCATCAATGGTGGACAACACAACGAAAAATATGAAGAAGAATGAATAGAAAGAGAGGTCTTGTGTATTTCATGTGTTAACATATTGTAGATATGGTAATGTCTTATAAACAATCCAATCTTAGAAAATAAGAGAGTGGTAATAGAGGATCGTAATGGAATGATATACCTCTCCAGACAATCGTTAAATAAACCAAATCTAGGCACAATTACCTATGAGAGTTATGTCTATTAACAAAGTGTTGATGACTATGAAATCGATTTCATGAATGTATCCTCGGAGGTTATGGTTTTAGTCGATTCACATAAGAGAAATGAGGGTGCATATATGTATGAGTGAGGGAATGTATTTGTTTGTAATTGTTTTATAAACACAGAAATAATACTTAAAATTGATAAGTGATAAATATTGTTCAAATCAAAACTCAATTCTTATGACCAGCGTTTGGAAAGGGGTGTGATCTGGGTGAAAATGGGTGGCAATTGAGGACTGAAATCGTGATAGGTGATTTTGAAAGAGGGCCTGTAATGATAAGGTAAATAAGGCAGAGTAGTTTAAGGTAGAATTGCAGCAAATTAGAGACAAAGAGCATTTAACAATAATAGAGTATGCAAACATAAATCTTTAAGCTTGATTTATGAAAGTACTAAGTCATGTTTCGAAGGAAATTTAGCATGTATAAACCTCTGTATTGAATTGCATGGTGAGAGGATTGTATTGCTGGTAATAAGTGCTTGTTATAACAGAGTAAAGGTAAAACATAACAACAACTTTATAACTGAAAATGAAGTGATAGGTACAATTGTAGAGATGGAGAAATATTGCACCAAATTGAAGAATGTTGAATTGCATGGTGAGAGGATTGTATTGCTGGTAATAAGTGGTCATAAGTGCTTGTTATAACAGAGCAAAGGTAAAACATAACAACAATTTTATAACTGAAAATGAAGTGATAAATACAATTGCAGAGATGGAGAAATATTGCACACAATTGAAGAATGCACCTTGAGTGTCTAATAATCTAATTGTAATTGAAATTGAAATTTCATTCAAAATGGAAATCAAACCATGTATAAGAAAACTAAAAGTTGAATTAAATTCTAATCTATTAAACAAATTGAAATAATAAACATAAACAACACATAAATAAAATGCTAACTAATTAAAATACAAATAGCAAGTGTAGACCAACACATACCAAATTGAGAGGAGCCTGGCTCCCCTAGCATGTGTGGCCAAAAGACTTACAGGAACAAGGAAGTGATTACATGTACATATAAAACCATCAACACTTATTTATTGAGATCAAATTCAGAAAACAGTACTTCTCTAATCTATCCATATCTTTTTATATGAGAACACACTACATAATAATGATGATCTCACACTTATTTATTAAGATCAAATTCAGAAAACAGTACTTCTCTAATCTATTCATATCTTTTTATATGAGAACACACTACATAATAATGATGATCTCTTAATACTATGTGTCTTATTTATACATGAAATCAGTTGAGGAAGGATAGAACCGAATCCCAAATCTCAGAAAACTAATTTGCCAATTTTGAGAAAAGTCCCAAAAATCTGGGTTTTACATCATTTTGGGCACATTTGTGTTAAAGACCCATTCTTATTTCTTAAATACCCATTCTTATTCTTATTTCTTAAATAGTAGCTGATTTTGGAAACCATATTTCAACTACATGATTTTCCATGCTGTGAACAAAACCATATGCACAGGAATCAAGACGGAAGTTGACTGTTTGAAAACAGCCTGCTAGAATTTAGGAAACCTGTAAGCAAGTGTTGTAGGTCACACGTGTGTGAGAGCTGGGTGAGGTTTGAGTCACCCAAGTCCATGTTGGGAGGTCCAGAAACAAGATCCAAGTGCTAGAGTTCAAAGTGGAGGTGTGCAATTATGTTAATTAAGGATTTAGTGCTAAACCTGATACAAGAATTAGTACTTGAAGTCTGAACATGTTGGTACAGGAAGTATGAACATGATTGTTATGAGTAAAAGCTTATCAAAAACTTTTTAATTATTAAAAATATTAGAAAAACAGATGTATTAACCAAAAGGTTATGTTTAGGCTTAAATGAAGGTTTGGTGGTGGAGATGGTCATATATTATGGATGAAGTTTGGGGAAATAGTTTAAAATGGTAAATTTATTATGTGAAAAAAATGATGAAATTCTAGTTTAACAAGCACTTTCTTTTACATGTGAAAGTCTGGGCCTTGAACTTACTTTTATGTCAAAGCTCAGCCAAAATTGAACATGTATCTACTGAATTACAAAGATCAGGACTAACCCTACACCATCCCCATAGAGAATTTAACAAACTTTAAGAAGTCATTCTCTCATGTAGAAAATATATAAGTGCTTTTAACTAATCAGCACAAAAAAAAATTAAAACAAAATAAATTGATATAAAATCATTTTCAGCAAAATCATAACTTATAATTTAAATAACAAGATATTTTTAATTTTTAAGATGGAATAAACTAATGTATAACCTTTAATATTTTAATAAAAATGTGTATGAATGTCATAATATTATTATAATAAACTTTAAAGATATTTAAAATAGTTAATTTAAGATGAATTTAAGTTCAATTTATGTACTAGCTCATTCCATTAAGATTAAGGTCTTATAAACAAAGCAACCTCGGTTCATTTCCCAAGTTGAGAAGAAAAAATACAAAAAAGTCCATCATCATCTAAAACACAGTTATGAAAATTTCCCTACCATAATCTTGTAAAGTTAATCTAATTTTGACATAGTTGATGTCTGTTTGTGCAAAAATTTCATAGTTGCCATCTGTTTGTGCAAAAATTTCACTTTAACCATATATATACATGTATGTTTGACATATCGAAAATAGTTTCCATATGTTTGTGGAATTTTAAAGGTTCTGTGAATTCAGAAACCCCTCAAAACCCTTGAGGACATAATCATGTGAAGCAAACAAGTGTTTATGGAATTTTAGAGGTTCTGTGAATAGAGAGACCCTGAAAACGCTTGAGGACATGGAAAAACCTTCTGTGACCATCAGACATAGCTGGCACTCAATTTTCTTCTGTTACCTGAAATTTAACATTTCACATGATAACAAAGAAATCCGAACCCTCTTGGATTATGGATATCCTACTCCTGCACTTCTGTCCATTTTGAGGTTCATTGCACCGGGAATTCAACTTGAAGCACGCAGTGCTGTCCATCAATGTTCAGGTTTTCATTCATTTATCGTGAGACAAACCCTGTGACGAAAACGATAATTCATAGTACCCTGAAGTTCAACTCGAACACTGCGTGGCCATTCAACCAATCTTAATATTTTTATCAATTTATCGCGAGACAATCCGTACGAGGACAATATTGATTCACAGAACCTGAACCATGCACTTTCTCTCCACCAATCTTAAGATCTTTTTATCAAATTATGAGGAGACAATCCCTTTTAGAATAACGCTGATTGATTCATAGTACCTGCAGTACTTCAAGTTGAAGCTGAAGCATGCAATGAAGATACAAAGTAACAGACAAGTCGACAACCCCGATGAAGATAAGGCTGATTCATACCACTTGGAAGTTCCACTGCCTAACCATTACTGTGGAAAAGTAGTACTGTCCCTACACAGTACAACATACAATATGATATCTCTGCTCAAACGTTTTGAATGAATGATTTTAAAACGTTTAGGAGGCATACTAGTTTAAAAGAGCAAAAGAATCACAGCCTTAACTCTTTTTCGTTTTCTTTTTCATATCGAATTTTTTTGTTGTAAATGAGTAGTTTATAAAAGCAAAAAAGCAAAAGAATCACAGCCTTAATTCTTCTTTCGTATTCTTTTTTATGTCGAATCTTCTGCTGTAAATCTTGACTAAACCACAAACACAAAACCAAAACCCTAAATTGCAACTAAGTTTGAAAATATCAAAACCGATTTCAGAACAGCTGAGTGAGAGCGTCCTTCAGGCTGCCTGGCTGCCTGCCTGTATATACAGTTGACCATTTTTCGCCGTCTGATGTGATGTGACGTAACCCCGCCGTCCGCGCAAATTTGAATGGACATGTATGATGTACCGTTAAAGATCTCAAATGAAAGCGTACTTTTAATTCTCGGCAGAAAGAATGACGGCCATTGCCATTACCGGGAACGGCACCGCACCGTGCACGGCATGCACTTTTGCGCCGCAGACCCAAAAGCTGAATTGCCGGGAAAGATCTTCTCCGGAAAACGATTTGGCAGCTGCGAAATCCGAATTATGAGGAAAATCGCCCACCGGCGCCGCCGTCGTGAACGGGCTGCGTTGACAGTCTGTTAGGGGCGGCGGCGTAGCGTTTTGTCGCCGTCGACGACAGCCAAGCCAAGATGTCAAGCTACAGTGATGGGATTCTGTCAAATCATGATTGCGGCGAGATCTCTAACGATAACAATATTAATGGGCGATCAACGCAGCGATGAATAACCAGCCTGTTGAGCAGGTTTTAACGTGATGGATGATTGTTGGATTTTAAGTTGTTTGAGATTTAACAGTAGGTTGGTTAATTTTGGCAAGAGCTATCTATTGAGTTGCAGAACATTTAATGCCATTGCTGTAAGCTTGATGATCGTTGGATCTAGAGCTGTTCAAGTTCTAACGGTCATCAAGCCTGCTGCAGCCACATTAAATGCTCTACAGCTCAATAGATAGCTTTTGCTATAAATTTTCGTTATAATAAAAAATAATAGAAAAATTGTACTCTAAAATTTTATTGTAGATAATAAAAAAATCAAAGCATTAACTAAAATGCCACCAACAGAACTAATTTTTTCTTAACATCGTAATTTACAGTGTTTAAATTTATAATTAAGGTAATCTAAATACTTTTAAAATAAAGAATACTTTTAAAATAAAGTATTTAGTATAAGATAACAAATTAGATTGCTAAAATTAAAATTACTATAATATCATTGAAATAGCAATTTCCAAAAACAAAATTGGCAGAAAAAGCGTTTTAGTTGCCATTTATCATGTACCGAAATATTGCAGTCCGTGGTATGCCAGATTCGCTAGTAAGATAGCCTTGTTTGTACTGAGTATTATTTTGACATCAATGATATTGATGCACCAGTGTTATATTGTTGGTATCCATGGCGTATTATCTGGATCGATGATATTACTACAATAGTGTTATAGTGTTGGTACCCATGGCTTATTATTGGGATAAAACGTATAGTGCTGTGTGTTATATTGACTGGACATAATGGCATATCATGTTTAAGTATAATGTTAATGAATAGAGGTGATGAGTCCATTCCTGTGTGGTCATTGATGATTGTTTTAATTGTTTGACAAGTGGGTTATGATAGGTTAATGAATAGGGGTGATGAGTCAATTTCCGTGTGTGGATAGTAATCATTGATGATTGTTTTGATTGTTTGACAAGTGGGTTATGATAAGTTGGCTTAGGTTTTTTAAAATGACGATGATGACTCAAATCTTATTGGTTATTTTCACTACTAATTTGAAAATTGAGCGATCATAGGTTTTGCCATCTTTAGGAAAAAACAAAATAAAAAAATAAAACATATTTTACTATTATTATCCACATTTAGTATGTTATGTCTTAGTATATTATGTCCAAGTGGGTGATTGATGATACTATTGCTAAAAGATTAGGTGTTTTTTTATAGCCAGTGTAGAATTGATAAATGATCTATTTAATAGGTTTTATGTGTTTCTTATTCCTGTGTATGTGGACGATAGTCATGTGTCTAACTTTAAATTAAAAGAGCTTCCAACCATAGGAGGACATGAAGGAGGGGTGGTGATATAGAAAGAGAATCTCTTATAAATTATTGGAATGGGAGGGGATTGAAGGTCATCACTATTTCTTGGGACATTTTCATGGATCATCAGTACAATTTAATTGGAAGTTAAAAGCAACTAGATCATATGAAATCACTAGGGCAAGAGAGAATTGTCACATTAGCCAATTGTCGATATGGATAATATTCACCCACTATGAAGTGCCTAAGCGAATTCCATAGTATGCATGTTTACGGAATTAAATGTGACTAAAATATATTCTCTATGAGAGATGTGGACTACAAAGAAATGTGTCTCTTCAAGACGCAATGTTGAAATTATGAAATCTATGAAGCATTTCATTCGACCTACTCTAAATCCATTGAGTCCAAAATTGAAGTGGGATCAATATTGAATAATTGATGGAGATGTATGACAAACAGAAGGGTTTTATTATTGATTAGAGTAGGTATGTAGAACAATATTATTGAAACGATTTCAAGGCTAAGTTTGTCTTTCAAAGACTAAATACATAATACTCTTTTGTTTTTAGTATTCTTAAAATTAGATTGCCAAGCAAAATGCTAGAGGATGATTTTTTTTAAATGAATAAATGTTTTTTTCAATAAATAAACGATAAATGGTACATCAATTATAAATATAACGACATAAAAAATAACTTATTGTCTTGGTAATCATTAACCACTTGACAAAGTTATCTTTACATTATACTTGAAAGACATTGATATATGTTTAATATAGTGACTACTATGTAAAAGAGAATGCGAGACACGTCAATGTACCACCTTTTAAAATCCTATATAAATGCGTATCCTTTAATGAAAATAGAACTTTCAAAGAATTATAAGCCAAGTTATCTTTCTAGCCAATGGCCACTTTCGCTATAAATAAAAATTGTAAATATTTATACACATAAACACCATAATACAAAACTACAAGTGAGCTAGTAACATGCTTATATATAATATGCACTATAGTGGACTGGGCTAAATTCTAGACGATTTACACCTTTTTCGACGAGTCTGGTCGAAATTTGGCAACACGCAATTTTGATTTCAGAAATGGACTCAAGGCCTTCGTTACACCTGGGTACCCTGTTTATGCAAATCCAGCCATTGAAAATTGCTATTGCAATAATCTCTGTCTAATTTTGATCAGAAAATATCTCGTATTTCAGGTGTAAATTGTCTAGAGTTTAGCTTACTCTCAAAACAAATCCATAAATAATCAAGAGCATACTATTACCTTATGTTTTAAAATAATTTAATTTCAAGTTTGAAATCATTTAATTTCAAGATAACTTGATGGAACAAATGTCTTGATCCAAAAGGTTGTCCCAAATGTTGTGTCGGCACATATTGCCTTGTGTTACACATGACTAGGATGCGCCACATGTTTCATCCATTAAGGCACAAAGGAATTGGATTAGATATTTCACATAAACTAATGATTGTTGTGGTGGTGACTATCCATTTTTTCCATACATTGATCACTTTCTCCAAGCATTTTTTCTTTATAAACATCGTCTCGGCCCAACAGGCGGGATGTTTGTATAGGAAATACACACCTTGCCTCTTATATATGTTTCTATGGATCTCTATTTTGTCAAGCATTTATTTGAACTCATTGTGTTCAAATCCCCTGTTTTGTGGTTTTTATTGGGCTTTTGCATTAAAGGAATACAAGCTTATTGATTTTCTTTCATGGTTGTTATTCTTGCATCTGTAATGGCTTTTACAGTTTGTAGACTTTGCCATTTTTCTCTAACACTATA
>LPNX010517237.1:7309-52183 GCA_001517045.1 Pseudotsuga menziesii
AAAATAGGTTTAAGTGAGCAAATAAGGTGTGATAAACAAATGCTATCACCTTTTACACAGAAAATAATCAAGTGTTGTCATGCATCCAAGTGATTAGCCCCCCAAGGGCACCAACCCCTATAGGGCGAGCACCTCCTAGAGGTGGAAATCAAGCGGACCGTCCATGACATGATTAGGGGTATTTAGCCCCAATTTGACACTCTATGCTTCAACTTGGGCTTTATATCAAAATTTTTTAACCCCTTTCCCCATGGGATTTGTAGGGAACGCTGCAGTTAATTTGAGGCATAACAGTTGGCTCCAACTGTGGGACATGCGCTCTTCTCAGGAGTGTATGAGAACCCCCCAGAATCTCCTGGACCTTCATCATCCACAATCTAATTAGCTAAAAGGAACTACAAATCATTTACTTCATTTCATCATTTTTGAAGCATAATCATACAAGCAAAATCTTCATATTTCAAATGTTCATATATGGAAATTTCATGATATTGTAGATCTAAGCAGTGTTGCACATATAGGCAATATATCAAAAATATCGTATATATCGCCGAGTTTTCCCCCCTTCGGATATATCGGAATTGAAAAATCACAACATTTCTGATATATTCCTACATATTCCGGTATTTTCTGATATATTCGAAAATGTCTACCTGCTGCTAGAAAATACAAAAAATTGTGCTTGTTCAGAGTTCGTACCATCCATTTTTTGTTGATTTGACATGGTGGAAACCACATCTAAATTATGTTGAAGCTAGGGCTTCAACACGACATATTTCTTTATAAATAAGGAGGCTAAAACAAGGTCCTACCTGTTTACTTTTTTTGTTCTTAGTTTATGATGAATACATTTATGTAATGGTGTTTCAATGAAAGCATATATCATGCATCAAATTTTGGAGTAGGATCACACCTAATTGTTTTAGCTTGTTGACAGTTAAAGCACTTTTTTAGTGGCCTGCTTTGGTTAAGTTTCCAGCAATCTAATCAAAACATACATATTTCATATATAAAATGTTGCATGTTGTGAAAACGCTTCTCATTATCCCCACTCACTTATTTCCAGCCCTCGTTTCCTTATTCACTCCATTTGACCAACCTCGATAGGCATTGGTCTCGGTCCTCCTTCTACTCTATTTATAAAAACCATACTGCAATTTCTACTTTGTTGAATTGACTCTTCACATCACCATGAGTCTTATTTGCATACACTTTAGCAATCCTAAGTTTCAGTTTAGTAATGATATGTGACATTTGACATCTTATGCATCTTATTTATTAGTTGTATCATCATATTCATGTAGCAATGTGTCTATTCGATGTTGTTGTTGCTTTAGATGTTTAAAAAATTGAGGTCTTCTGTCTATTCATGTAGTATTTTTGTATTTTTTTGAGGTCTTGCGACATTTTCTGTCGATACTGCCGAGAAGTTATATTCCAGACCCTTGTCGATACTTTCCCTGAGACGATATATGCAACATTGGATTTAAGCTTCCTTGTCATTACTTATCTTTGTAGTATAGATCTATTTAGGCATTTGTCTTTCTGAATATCTTACTTGCAGGTAATCTTATGTGCTTGTGAAGTTGCAGGTCTAAATTCATGTGCTATTTTTATATCTAGAATTGATTTACTTTACATACTTTATTTCATAAGTAGCTGGTTGTATCTACATTTAATTCGTATAGTTTACTTATCCTTAGATTATTTTATTAGGCTCCACCTCCCTTGACTTTGTTTAGGAGTTGGCCTAAACAGAGATGTTGAGTGTTGTGGTGACAGTTGCACCCAACCTGAACTTGCTCCCAAGCCTGCACTGAGTGAGTTAAGATTTTTCTCATGTTTCCTAGGCACGGATTAAGCCACAACACTGCTTAGAAGGGGAGTCTATGAAATGATTGTGAAGAGATTGTAAAGGGGTTGGATCTCTTGAGATTGAATCTCAATTTACTTGTAATTGCCAAAAGTCTCGATATGTTGAATTTTTGTATTGAAACGACAAAATCGTTTCTTAAGGAAATAACCAACACAAATAAGCCAAATTACAATACTCCATGAATAATAAAATATATAATACTCCATGGGTGCCCTTTTCGTAAAGAGGCATAACCTTTCATCAAGGTGTCTCTTCATTAAATATTAGTTATTTGATTTTAATGTTTATTTATTATATATTTTGTTCATTACATTGCCTCTCCCTTATAATTGCTTTGTCCTCAAAGCATAATTATGGAAGACTTTGTCCCTTGTTCTTGCTTGTAACGGTTTCTCGAGACAATGTGTGTTGGTAGTTGCGGCACTTGACGAAATGAGATGATAAGTTCTTTTAAACATTATGTGGAAATGTTGCGTCATTTGTGAGGTCTTCCATCCAAGACTTACCTTTAATGGAATTGTTTGGAATTGTCGATTTGGTATTTGCTCTTTGTAGGAATAATACTGGTAATTTTCCTCTTGTCCTTGTCGTCGATCATAATGACTCTTGTGATTTGGATGGTGATACGGTACTTGAGTTGCTTGTGAAGTGTTTCTAGGAACTTCAACTTTTGGTGCCTCTAACGATTTTTGTGATTGTTTTTCGAAACCATTTTCTGTTGATGCTTGTAGCGATGTGACAATATGATTGTTCTTCTGAATTTGAGCATTGACAAGCTTTGTATTGCTTCCCTTTTCTGATGTTTTAATTTGAGCCTTTGATGACTTCTCTATTGCACCAATCATCCTTTCTTTGTCGGCAATTGATCCCTTGCAATCTAGCTTTTCTTGTAAAGATTTATTCTCCTGCTTAAGCTTCTTAAGTTGTATAAGCATGTCCCGCTTAAGTTTCCTTAAGTGTAAGAGTTCTTCCTTATAGTTTGACTTGATGACGTCATATTGATTGTCTTGATTTTGTGCTTTCTTTCTTTTAAGCTTCTTAATTGCTCCAACAGTTCTTGATTAACCTTTTCTAAGGAAAAGTTTTCTTCGTTCTTGCCTGATAATTGTTTTTGAAGATCTCGATTCTCCTCTTCTAACTTTTGATTGCATTGAACTTTATCCTTTGCCTTCTTGATTTGTAGAAGTAATTTTTGATTATGATCTCTTAGACGAGAGATCTATTCTTCTTTATTTGGAATAACCTTATTGAATTCTTTCTGTATTGTTAGTGTCTTGCAATGTGATTTTCTTCTTTTTATAGGGAAATGTCAGAAACTTCTTTTCAACATTTAAGATAAAAGTCCCCAATGTTTCTATCCATGGTAATCCCAAAATTAGGTCACCGTCACTGCTCCACAAGGATTTAACGATGAATTGTGAGACGCAAGTATAATCTCTAATGTTAAGCTGTAAATTGCTTATTTGAATTTCATATTCTTTCGTATTTCAAAGGTCCAACCTTTCACCTATATTTGACTCCAGAATCGCTATCTCATTAGCAAAGTCAACACTAATATAATTATTGCGTGACAGGAGCAATAGAAATAGTATTGTCTTTACCTCTAATTGCTCCTTTTATTTGGAATAACACTGAAGCATAAGTTTTTAAAGTGCTTGGAAATCTTCCTTGTTTTTTGCCATGAGACTCCATTTTCTTTTGCTTTCGTTAGAAGCTAATATCTTCTTCAACTAATTGGTACACTTATGCAAAAATTTACCAAAAAAGATGTGATTCGATGATATATTTAATGTATCATTTTATTTCTCTTGATAGCCTCAAAGATATCTATATATAAAATAATTTTTACTTTACTTTTTTTCTTTTTCTTTTTAATAATTGAAATCTTATAAAAAACAACAACAACAACAATAATAATGTTTTATAATATACTTACTCTTCAAGGTCTTTTTTTCTTTTATATATACCTTACTTTTTCCTTTTTACAATTTTTAATATAAAACCCTTTTACAATGAGAATGCTACTTGTATAAATACCTATGCTGGGTGCCCTTTCGTAAAGAGGCATAACCTTTCATCAAGGTGTCTCTTCATTAAGTATTAGTTTTTTGATTTTAATGTTTTATTTGTTTTATATTTTGTTCATTACATGTACCTAGGGAAGTGTTCCCCTAGTGACTTTGTGCCAAAGTCACTAAAAGAGCACAAGTTACATTACCCTTGTATTAATTACTTGAGATGAGTAATTAATTCACTTTAGAGAATAAAGTGACTTTTTAAATAAATTTAAGTGTGAGTTAAGAGAGAAAATATTTAATGGAGAGAAAAGTGATTTTTCTCATCCATTGATGAGAAAACACTAAATTAAAAGTGGGACCTTGATTTAGTGTCCTTTCAGCTACCCCAGGAAAGTGAAATGAAAAGACAAGGGAAAACAATAAAAATGCACCCCCTACCTCATTTTCCTCACTCAGCCAAGAGAGTTGGAGAGGAGGTCGACTTCTTGACAGGAGGAGCAACAGAGAGAGACTGTGGCACACAGTCCTAGACAGTGAAAAATTGTACAGCAGCACGAAAATCGAGGTGAAAGTACAACAACATGAATTCCAAGGCTGCTGACATGATTTTCGAGGAGCTGAATTTTGACGGTCTGTACAATTCTGCACAGTCCATACTATTCTGTACAAACAGCAGCACGAAAATCGAGGTGAAAGTACAACAACATGAATTCCAAGGCTGCTGACATGATTTTCGAGGAGCTGAATTTGACAGTCTGTACAATTCTGCACAGTCCATACTATTCCGTACGATTTTACTGTAGCTGGAACGAATTTCGAGGTGAAACATTTGCTGTTATAGTGGGCACATTTGTCAAGAAGAAGATTGATTTTTGGCACAGAATTCGATGAACAGGACAAGTGAACTGTCTGTACAGTCAGAAATTGGCTTGAATTTCTATGCTGTTTATGCACTGAGAAGACGCCATTTACAGCACCAAAATTTCCAGATTTGGATTCATGTCTTTGTTGGGTTGAGATAAGTTGCATTTACTGTGAAAATTCTGCTGTACATTTTTTTTTGAATAAGAAATTAATAAAGACACTCTGCTTCACAGGTTTTCCCCAAGTCGGGGTTTTGCCTGGGACAAATGGGCTAAAAATCAGACTCTGAATTTTTTTCACTTGTGTGACCAAAATTATTTCTGCTCTCAGTTTTTTTTGTGGAATTCTCATGTGCATCTAGTTCAGACATGTTTATGAGTTAATTTTCATTTACAGGAATGTTGAATGAAATAGTGTATTAAACATTAATCTGAGTTTAACTCAGTAATCTGGTTGCCAGTTTGAGAAGTGAAATTTCTACACGATAGGTCTGTGTTTCTAGAATTGATCATAGGGTTTAGGACACATTGATCTGGTGAGATTCATCTTGTCCATGCCTCATTAGAACTCCCCATCTCTAAACAAACACTTGTTTTAGTCCTCATATGACTCCATGACCCACTGGCAGGCACTAGTTTTGTGGATCCCTCCCCAAATTTGCTACTTTTACTTTTGTGTGTTTTATTTGCTCATTGACCCAATTTGCTTTCGTTGACTCAATCCATATGCCATAGGTAGAGATGGGGATTTCTACTTTGGTGTTGGCATGATCCTACCCAAGGTGAGAGGAGCTCAGGAGGTGGCAGGTCCTCTCCTGAACAGCTCACCCAAGGCACATTGCTTCTATTTGTAGTATACCTTCTGTTGGGAACCAATTTGCTAAAACAGGTGAATTGCATATGCTTCATATCTGCAATGTGGGAAAGTTTTTATACAGAGTAAGAATTCCCTTTAGATGTAAATCACTATTGTGTAAGAATTCATTTTAATGTAAACCGATATTCATGTTTTTGGAGTTGTACAAGGCATGCCTATCTCAGTGCTGTAAAGGTCCTTGGTATGATTGTAGTATACTTTTTGTTGAGAAAACACAGCTGGTTAGTTGCTCATAGCTCATATCTGCAGTGTGGAAAGGTTTTTCTATAGAACATAAGAATTATTTATTTATTTCCAAGGAACAACCTTGCAGAAAACGGTAAACCCTGCGAGTACTTTCCCATGATTCATGGATGGTAAACTGGGTAAACTGTCAGCCCTGATTACAGAGCCTAATCCCGAGGGGATCAAGAGGGTTGAACCCGTGACCTCCCCACCTTTGGAGGAAGAGATCTCATGTCTGGCTCATGACCACTTGAGCTAACCCTCGAGGCTATTGAATGTAAGAATTCATCTGAAATGTAAATCAATATTCATGCTTTAGGAATCATACAAGGTGTGCTTATGTGATTGCTGCTTATAACTTCTTAGTTACACTTCTCTTTAGTTGAATTTATTTTGTATCAAATTTTCTCAACAGAGCAAAGATGATCTGGGCAATAGAGATGGCACAGTTATAGTCATTAGTTGTCTGTTTGGGTACTAGAGACTAAACTATTACTCTTTTTTTTGTTAGCACGGTAATTATTTTTGACAAATACTAGATAAGGTAGAAGGTGACAAGAAATATGTCTTTAAAACATTGAAGTTCTTTTCTGCAGGAGCTCTTTGCCAAATTGGACAGGTTGTTACACATTGCCACAGAGATGTTACCTGGCAGAGAAAGGGTCATCACCATGTTATTAATGAGGCTCACTGAGACTGTTATAATTTGGCTCTCTGATGACCAGACTTTCTGGGAGGATATTGAAGATGGTCCCAAGCCCTTGGGGCCTGTAGGTTTGCAGCAGGTACAGTGATTGTATTTGGGCATTGAAAATTTCCTTTATGGTGATTTAACGGTTTTGCACCATATACTCTCATTGACTTGATGTTTGCAATATTTTTGGGGTTCAGTTTGTGTTGGATATGCAGTTTGTTATTCAGTTTGCATCTCAAGGGCGCTACTTCTCAAGACACATGCACCAAGTAATCAAGGACATCATTCTGAGAGCCATGAATGCCTTTGCTAGCAGTGGGATGGATCCAAACAGGTATTTTTTGGCTGTATAGGTAGTTAAGGGTTTGTTTGGTTTTCTTTATTTCGATTCTTGCCTAAATTTCTCTACTGGTTTGTTTTTATCCTGTGATGTTTAGCAGTTACTTTCTTAAGAACATGAGAATGATAAATTTCTTACACATTTGGATAAATTCTGAGAAAACTGTTCAAACATTTCCAATTGCCAATCTTTTCATTCCTCTGTGGACTATTGTTTAATATTATTAAATTGTTTCCTTTCCTTCAGAAAAAGTTCATTATCCATTTTGGTCAATCCTGTGTTGATTGTCTGACCTCTCCAGCAGTTGCCTCTCTGAAGAAGCAACCGAGTCTTTTGCTCTGCTTGTTTTTCCTGTGAACATGTTGTCTGCTATTACATACTTAAGAAGAGGAGAAACAACAGCTCACATTATTAGGAGCAAACTGGGGGATGGCATGCAGATATTCATTGGAAGTTGTATCTCATCCCACAGTTGATGGTGTACTCCCTTAATCCTTGTTGCTGATGTCAACATGCATGGTCTGATGTTGATTAGTAATCTCTTATGGTTCTGCTCCTTAATTTTCTTTAGCTGCTATTTGAGTAGTGGCACTTATGTGCTGCAATTTTGTGTTTCCAAAAGTAAAGAGATGTGGATTTTGCATATTGATATCTCTAGTGACATCACCACTAAACACCAAAGATTAATTAATTCCATCAAAACAAAATTTGCACAAATAGTCTCTAACTCCATATTTTGGAAACCTTTTCTGAACTTTCTACCCTTTTTCTTGCTCACTGTATAATTCTTTGAAGTTGCAACTGAGTTGCCAAACTGTGAGTTTTCAAGATTCCAAGAAAGTTTCAAAGAGGAACCACCATGCTTGCTGCTGCACTACTCGGATTACAATCACCTTCTCAAGTGGCGACTCAATCCCCATACTTCTTGCTACCCCAAAAATTGAAACCAATGAGACCAAAAACAATTATGAGTGCTTGTATTTGCTTGTATTGAAACAAAAAACACATGATCCCAGGGTCCCATTGCTTGTATTGCACTCCAAGAAATAGAAGTGCTCTCCAACCCATACCATTTGGCAAGAGAATTCCTGGATCCCACTGCCTTGCATCCATCCTTCCAAACATCATGATCAACAAGAAGATTACATCATCAAGAGGGATGGAAAAATCATAAAACATTGGTGGAAGTTTATCACTCACAATGCAAAACAAAGTTTCTGTGCAACTCTCCCAAGAAGAATGTTACTCTGGAATGTAAAGTCAAATAAAATTGAGTCTCTTCAACAAGGCATGAAAGTGTACATCATTAGGACTCATGCTCAAATTACATAAGGCATCATCAAAGAACCATGGATGCCCATGCAATTGCTTACAAAAGAAAAATGGTGTGTTCATGAGGTCTCTGCAAATGCAAGCAAGAGTTTCACCCTTGTGGGTGTTCAACTCCAACATGTGTCTACTCACCCAATCAATGGATGAACAATCGCTCCAACTGAAAAGTCCAAAAGGAAAGCTTGAGGCTTCCACAAGTTCACAACTCCAATGGCTCAACTCTCTGCCATTGGTTCCACTCAAATGGTTCAAGTGGATGAGGGAGGCATCAAAGGATGCAAGTGAATGCCTCTGCTGCATATGGAAGGGAGTTGGTTCTTTAAACAATTCATCGCAAACAAATGTGGGAGCCTCCTGCTACTTGGGTGGCATCAACAAAAAGAAACTTTTCACCCAATTTTCATCTCCAATTGATGTGGCTGAAAAATAATTAGGGAGTGAAGAATTGTGAACCAAACTTACCTCTTTGCAACTCTTACCCATCAAAATTTTGAATGCATCTTCTCAAATTAACCATCATAGCAATTGATTGTGATAGTTCTGTGACAAAATTTTGAATGCATCTTCTCAAATTAACCATCATAGTAATTGATTGTGATAGTTCTGTGATAGGCTCTGTGCTCCCCGAGCCTGTGAGCCCTCCTCTGCGTGAGTCTGCCCTCGTCGCATAGCTATTTCGACTTACCCTCCTTGCGCGGCCCTGTGCGCAGCTTCTCCTTGCTCGCGTGCGGCTCACATCGTGCAACTTCTCACTGCTCGTGCGCGAACCTCCTGCAACCTCCTCCGCTTGCGCATGGCCCACAACGCGTTGCTCCCCCTTCTCATGCACGGCTCCCTCACGTGCGCGACTTCCATCTTTTGCCCTGCAGCTACCTGTAACTCCTTCACGCGTGAGCCTCCTTCCGCAGACTCCCTTCTCCTTTCCCGCAGTGTGCAACTTGCATGAATGCTCACAGTGCGGCTCCTACTCGCGCGCCTCGCTCTGCCCCCCCTCCCGTAACTCTTCCGCAGCTCCTCTCCCACCGCTCACAGCCCTATGCCCCCCGGCTGCAAACCTGCTCACCCGCCTTTCGCGTCTCCTTAATTACCATTTTAGCCCATGGAAGACCCGAAAGAAGACAAAGAGACGGAGGAAATTTGCAAAATTTCCAAAACGCCCACTTGGGACTACAATGACAGAGGCCAATTTAGATACCTCAAGCAATGCCGAGGCAACCCAGAATCAGACAGCCCCATGGACATTGCATTAGAATCAGATTTTGCTTTTTGGACATCTCAATTTTAACAGATGCTCAGGAAATTGGAATCTCTCGAAGTCGAAAATAGTAGACTTTGCTTAGAGGTGGGCTCTCTTGCTGCTAGAGTTTCGGAAGTTGAAGGAGACAACTTATCCCTCAAAAAGATAATACAGGAGAGCAAAGAGCAGGAATCTTCCAAGCCCCCAAATGAAGCACTTCACGTAGAAATCCAAGATCTCAAGACTAGGCAAGAGGAAATCAAATCCCAACAAGCTTCCTTTAAATGGGAAACGGAGTCGCAATTAGCACATAGGCACAGGTAGTCCGAGGGAAAGACAAAAACACTCCCCCTTTCACAGCAGTTGAGGAGGTCGTACAAGCCAAACTAGTCGAAGAACGGACCAGACGTGCAAGGGAACTGAACCTGAAAGTAAGAGGTCTCCCTCAACCTCCTCCTTCCTCAAACCCTATGGAGATAGGATTCAGGTTCCTGTGGGATACCCTCGGCATATCAGATATAATCTAGGACAGAGCTTGGGTGGGCCACGACTTCCACCCTCTTTATTAGATTCCGTAACGTAACCGGACTTCAGATGATGCCTTGGGGCCCATTACAGTATACGACAAGCATCTCCTGCAGTTAGGGGAATCTCACGAGTTGCTTATTCTGAATGACCTCCCTTACTTCCCAGACTCACTCGTTCACGTGCCGACCACATCGAGGCGGGGCTAGTGTGGTGGACTATGCCCTAGCCAACCAGAACTTACTCGCTTTCATTCGAGACCTCTCTATCTCCCTAATCCTTCTAGATGACCACGCCCTTCTCTCTCTCTCCCTCCAAGTTGACCCTCCCCCTCCAACCCCACTCTCCCCGGAAAGCCACCCTTTCCCCCCACCTCAGACCACCTTTCGTTTTGACGAAGGCGACCTCGACATCTTCCTATCAGCTCTTCGCTAGAATCTTCCTCCTGAAGCTCATTTCTCCTCACTCGATTCATCCTCTACCAAGTACCAATGCCTCTCGTCTGCAATCTGGGAGGAAACACTTAACTCCTTCCCCAACTCCACTCGTACCTCCTCTATGACCCCTAAACTTGGCTCTTGTCCCATGAACAAATGGTACGACGAGGATTGCAAAACACTTCACTGAGAAGTCCACCATGCCTTCCTCCATTCTAGTCCTACTTACCTCGACATTCAAAGATCTTACCGCCTTCTCCTTCATCGCAAAAAACGACATTTTGTCTCTCAGAGAAGACGGGAACTCTCATCCCTCCTTGCCCATTCCCCCAAACAGTGTTGTCGAACCATCCTCTCTCGGCACTCCCCTCTGTCACCCGATCTTGACCCTACTTCCATGTTCTCCCACATCTCCAAGCTCTATGACATTCTCGGCCAGGCCGACATACATGTTGCTTCCCCCCCTTCCTCCTACCACCTCTTCACTAACAACGATGTCATAGAAGCCATTCCGGCAATGAGCAACAACAATTCAGCAGATGAGGAAGGCTACCAGGCAGAGTTCTTCAAGCATGGTCTCCGGGTTTTGGTTAGCTACTTGGCTGATCTCTTCAATCACGTGGTACGTGAAGGATTTCCACCGGTTTGGTCTCATCATATCATCCATCCGATCCACAAGTCAGGAGCCACTTCTGACCCCAACAACTACAGAATAATCATGGTAGGCCACACGTTCTCCAAACTTTATGCTACCGTTCTCCATATGAAGCTTTCCAGCGATTTTGAACAGAGAAATCTTAGAGCTCGAGGTCAGGCAGGGTTCAGACCAACACATTAGACTATTGACCACATTTTTAGTCTCCGAGCTGTGATTGAGGTGGCATGCCACCGTTCCTCGAAAGTCTATTGCTGCTTTGTAGACTTCCAGAAAGCCTTCGACTCAGTTCTGAGAGAGGATTTATTGTAGGGACTCAGAGACATCGACATCTCGACGATCCTATTGGCAGCTATAATGCACCTCTACGAGTCTGTTCGAGGTTGCCTTTCACAACTCAAGGGTTATCTGAGTTCATCCGTAGCACCATTGGGGTGAAACAATGTTGCCCACTTTCCCCCACCCTATTTGGAATCTACATTGATGAGTTGGAGACCTTCATCCATGAGCACACCCAAGAAGCAGATGGATGCCTCCTCCACTAGGTCCTGATCTCTATCCTACTTTTCGCTGATGACATAATACTCCTATCTTCTTCCCAGGAAGGTCTGAAAAGACAGCTTGATGCCCTAGCCCTGTTTTGTGAACTCCGGAAGCTGACTCTGAATTTGAGCAAAACAAAGGTTATGATCTTTAATGGGGTAAAGAAAACCTTAGACTTTCGTTTCTTATTCAAAGGGGAGGAAGTCCAGATCACCAGCTCTTATACTTATTTGGGAGTGCAGTTTTTTGGTCCCCGCTTCAGTCTATGACCAGCTCTCCAGCCTCGAATTAACAAGGGATATGGGTTCCTAGCCCTCCTTGAGAGACACTGTTTTTGTCACCACTTCGAGGATATCTCATTTAAGATGGACCTGCTAAATACCTTGATCCGTCCCACTGTTTTATATGGATCATAAATTTGGGGCCCCTCTCTACTCGAGTTAGATTGGGCATCAGCTAAAAGAGTCCAGATCCTCCTTCCTCGGCGTATCATCAGATGTAAGCAGACAATGCCACAACATATCGTCTTAGCTGAGTTTGGAGCCCAACCCTTCCGTCTCGAGACAATATTTAGATCGGTTTTCTTCCTGCATCAGATCCGAGGGCTAACCGATTCGTCAAAAGGTCGAGACAGATACCCTTATCTAGCTTATTGCTCCGCTAAGACCATCGCCCGCGCTACCCATTTAGGCAGGGCCAAGTGTTGGCTCACCGGTGTCTCGAGCCTTCTTGCTTTAGTGGGGATCCAGTTAGATCGTCTCCCCTTGTTCCAATACTCCCTCGATGCCCTCGGTCACCTTCTACCTACCCGACAGGAGTTAAATAAAATCATCAGAGGGGATATTTACAAGTAGTTCGTCTAGGTTACTTGGATTAATACTCCGGGAGAATTGTTTCCAAAGATGGCCTTTCATGTTGAACACTTCTTGGAGATCCCACAGTTCACGTTTCGACATTGGATGCATGCTCTTCGGATCCCTCTCAGACAGTTCAGAGTAGGATCCCATAGACTCCGGGTAGAGTCAGACCACCAGATTGATAGATCAGATAGGATCTGCCAACTGTGTCATCTAGAGGAAGTGGAAACAGAGTCACATTTTATCTTCAGATGTCTTGTTTACTATGAGATCAGAGGACGCTTCCATTGCCTGTTCAGGGGGCCTCAAACTCTAGCCGGCTTCTTCAGATACACCGATCAGAGATGTCTAGCACTTTACATTCAGGAGGCTCTCAGGTTTCGAGCACAGGTTCTCCAGCCTCCCATCAGACCAGATACCAAACAGTGGATCACGATGTTCTTCAGCGTGCTACCTTCTTCCAGGGGCACCAAGAGATCTATTGACCTCGATATCGATCCAGCTCCCAGATTAGTAAAGGTTGAGGGCTCTCAACCCACGAGATCTCAACGATAGCTCCGTACCAGACCTCCCTTTGTGAGGCGCTCAGGACCCTCCAGACCTCACGAACATCACTCTAGAGGGCGCCCTGCGCCTACCAGCTCCGATTCGGGACAACATACACTCTTGCACTTCCCTCAGTTTTCCTCGTTCAACCTCAGATGTTAGGAGTACCAGACCTTTCTCGGTCACTTTGGTCCCAGATCTTGTCCACCTGAGCTCCTTCTCCCTTGTGCAGGGTTACAGTGTTGGAACTGGGGCAAAGGCTCTCCCATGCTACAACCTAACTCGACTTGTACATTTTTACATCTTTCTTCTTTCTATTCCACTGCTTATATTGTATTTCCTTCAAGGGAGATCGTTTGATCCTCCCACATGCACAAAAATCATTGTAACTGACAATCCCGTTGACCTACTTTGTGGTTATTAGTGGACATTAATAAAATTATCTTATCTTATCTTATCTCCATCATTGGCTGGTCCAATTGTTGTGAGATCATGTGCTTCCTCCAAGGCTCTGCAACTTTCACCAAGAGGCAACTCATAATCCCTTTGAACAAGAACAAGTTCTTGATTTCCTTCTTGTTTGAATGTAGCCCCTTCAAGCACCTGCATATCAACATGTACCTCATGTTCAACCATCACATGAGGTTCCTCCTTTGTGACATAAATGCTTTCAACCATTGAATGACATATTTGATATGTAGGGGGGGTAAAGGACCCTTGCAACCTCTCTTGAAGTTGCTCAATTTGCACCATAGATTTTTGGAGTGCATTTTGGGTGGACTCCAACTCATTTGAGAGCTTGTCATTATTTTCTACATTCTTCAAGGTTAGTCCATGATACAAACCAACAAGCTCAATCAAATAATCTCTATCAGAAAGCAAATTCAAAAGATTACATTTGATGTTGGATACTGCCTTCTGAATTTTCTCGATGTCCTCCATGGAATATTTCTCCTCCATGCTCCAACAAATTTTCGAGATCAAAGCATGTGTGCCATGGAGAATCTTCAGGGCCTCTTGAATCTTCTTTTCGTCTATCCTCAATGACCCTTAAAGAAAAAGAGTTTCTTGTTGAGGCACCTCCTCTTCTTTCTTCTTGATTTGATCAACTTCTTGAAGCTCAAGTGGTGATGGGGAAGTTGATCTTGGTTCTTCATTATCTTCTACAAGGACTTCATCTTCATGCTCATGAGAACTTTGGCTTGCAACATCTTCAAAAGTGTTCTCTATGTCACCAACATAGAGGTGTGAGCACCCATCAATAGGTACTCCTTCACAGTTCAAGCATCCATCAATAGATGCTCTTTGGTTCATGTCCACAATACAATGTGTCTTGGAATGTTATTCAATAGTTTCAAGGGACTCTTCTTCATTCTCATGTGATGTTTCCTCATCTTTTTCAGAGTCACTTGGGAGTGACTTTCGATCCTCTTGTTGTAATGCTTTTTCTACTTCACCACCCGTAGAACTTGGTGGTTCCTTGGTCTCCTCCATACTTGTGGATTGCTGATTGTTATCCAAACACCTAATCAACAAAGTCTTCAAAAGGAATGGTCTTATGTGTCTCTCCCATCAAAGCAAGATATGCGTGGTATTGTTGGGGCAAGTTTTACATTTCTCTCTCAAGCTTTCTAATATATTCATAGGAGTAGCTCGTGGTGGTTTGGCACATACATCTTCACTTAGTTGCTGCCCCTCATCTACTGCTTCCTATTGAATTTTAGCATGTGCATATATTCTTTAAAATTTGTGGACTGTAATATAGATAACAATAAAACAAGTGCAATAGATAAACAAGCATCACACAAAATAAACACTAGATGTTTTCACGGGGAAACTTTTAAAGGACAAAAACCCCAAAAGCATTAGTAGTTCATCCCTTAAATGAGATCATTGAGTTTTTCTCTCTGCTTCTCGAAATTGCAGGCTTTGTCTGCTGCCCGAAATTGCAGACTAGGGTTTGCCCGAATTTTCTCTCTGCTGCCCTAGACTTTTTCCCTTCTGCCCGAGCCTCTTTCTCTGCTGCCCGAGCTGCTCGGAACTTGTCTGTTGTTTCCCGTGCCTAGTTTAGGGCTGCCTGGATCTATCTGCTGCTGCTTGTGATTCGTTTAGGGCTGCCCAGATCTATCTGCTGCTGCCTGTGATTCGTTTAGGGCTGCCCAAACTTGCTAGCAGCTGCCCGAAGTTTTTGTGGCTCTTCGTATGGAGAAGAGGTCTGCCCTACTGTTTGCTGCTGCTGCTACTCGTGAAGGGTATGGAGAAACCCTAGCATCACCCTGGGTGTGCTGTAACAAGAAGAGAAGATGCCCTAACTAGCTAAGCTGCTATGCTAGGGCATAAAACTCAATCACACTCCTTTAGCAGCGAAAAATCTATCTCACTCATGAGTGGAGGAGCAGTCAAGATGATGAGTGAAGTGTGTGAAAATGTTTTGCAAGTGAACTTCATTTATAGACTTTCAATCACTTGAAGTGGTCCCTTGATAAAAGGGTTTTATTTTTTATTTTTACCCTTTGACTTTTAGCTTTTGTGGTACCATAGGGCTTCTTGTATGTTTACTTTAACTTCTTGTGGTACAATAGGTCTTTTTCTATTTTGACTTTAACCTCTCATGGACCAAAGCTTAGGGTAAGAAGGTTTTTCAAGTGTTTTGTGGTCAAAGCAAGTGGTCATCACGGTCCTTCATGCCCTCTCAAGGTACGAGAGAATTACTAATGCTTTTAAATTGAACTCCTTGTGCCACCAAGATCGGGTGTGGAGAAAGTCAAATAGCCCATGGATCAAGGATAGGAGTGCATCACAGTTGATGTATTTGTAACTTCAGAATGTATTCACTTGTATATCTTATATTGTATTTCATTGTAGCTCGATGTTCCTATCGGGAGAATCATTAATATAATAAAGTCATGTAAATTCATTGAGGTTGACCCTCTTTTGTAAGTCGGGGCAATAGTCCCCACAATTGAGTTGAGGTTAACCCTCTGATTGTAAGTCGGGGAAATAGTCCCCACAATTAAGTGGTATTAGGGTTATTAGACTCTCCTAGAGAAGTCGGCCTTGTAAGAGTAAAAGTCAAGTGGAAAACAAGTATAAATAGAGTGAGACTCTCTATTTGATACACACACTCACTTAACTGTAGCACATGAGTGAGAGAAGAGGAGCTCGCACAAGTGAGAGAGTGAACAGCTGTCGGAGATCATCTTTCTGTCTTTGGGTTTTACTTTTGCCATTGGTGCTCATTCTATCTCTAAGGAAGTTGCGGGGTTTTCTCCTTTATGGTTTCCCTGAGGAAAACTCTTTGCGTCTCTTGTCTCTTGTGATTATTGCTGTGCATGTTATTCTCTTAGATAAGATCCTAGATCATATTGATTAAATAATAAAAATCTAACATGGTATTAGAGCTAACCTGAAAAGAAGACACTGTGTAGCTACAGAAGTTAGGGCTTCTTACTTTTTGGGTCTCTCTCCATAGATCATCAGCAAAAGGAGGCTAGGCTAACTCTCCATTGAAGGGCGCATCTTTTCGTCGAAGCATAATTTGATTCCAGGCATTTTCAGTCACTACTGCGGGAAATTAGGGCTTTTCATAGAAGATGAATTTTTGAGTGAGCCCAGCATAGGATTGCTCTCCTCAAAATTGAAATTTAGAGACCAAGATCGAAATCTTTGGTTGGGTAAAACTCCGGGAAAGTCAAACCCTAATTTGACCTCGGACCAAGAAAACCCTAAAATACTAAAACTAGTAGTTTTGGTACATTCGCTATATCTCGATATTGGAGAAGGCTCAGAAGCGAAATTTTTTACAAGCCGAAGACAAATTTGTGGTGAACATTGTGTAAAAATTTCAGCCTCAGATTCACTATATTCTGGGAGATATGATTCCTCCAAATCAGGGTTCCAGCCTCTCCCAGGTTCATACCTAAACAGGACACCTAGGGAGAATTGCTATATCTTGGGCTACAAAGGTCCAAATGAAATTTTGCAAGATTTTCTAGATAGGGCACGGACTATACTTTATGTGGTAAAAGTTTCAGACCCAGAAAGTGAAACAGTGACACGTAGCCGTCTGTAGAAGTTCGCTATGCTGAACAGTCCTGAAATAAGTTACCTTGGGAAAACTCTCATGCCCCAGTTGGTGAAACCAATTCTGCTCAAACTTGCGGTGTTGGAAAGAGGACAGACGAGGATACTTCAGTGATAAGTTTCAGACACAAAGGAGCAGTCATTTCGGAGATACTGCAAAAACAATATCAGGCATTTCTGCAGAAGAAATTGGAAAATTAGGGCTTCCTGTTTCGGGAGCTTCCCTCCACTGTTTTCAGAAAAATAGTACATTGGGCAACTCTCCTTGAAGAGGCCCATCTTTCTATCCAATCAGAAGTTTGAAATTCCAAGTTTTGAAATTTAGGGTTTCTCTGACAAACCCTAGATTAGCCAGATCTGGAACCAAGACGAACACCTCAAATCAGACCTACATGATCCTTGAAGAAATTGACTTAGAACAGTATTTCAGTAAGGAATTTCTAAGAGCCAGAGGGAGATGAGGCTAAGGCTGTAGCCAAGAGAATCATTGTAGATTCTATTAAAGATCATCTCATTCCTCATGTGTCACCCTTGAAGAATACGATATTTTGAATGGCCTCCCAAGATCATGGGATTCATTCATTCGAGGAATTTGTGCCAAAAGGAAGTGATTACCTTCAGCAGAAGTGTGCACACAAGAAGAAGCTCGACTCATAATAAGGGAAGAGAAGATGGGAGCAATTAAAGAACAAGCGCTGACAATTCAAAGAAGATCACTCAAGCGATGAGGGATATGAAGAACTCAATTCTTGAAGAACCTCTTATCCATCTTAGCATTTGGATAAGAAATGATGCTGTTATGAATAAAGAAGATGATGAAGAAAGCTCAAGTATTTAATTGCCATTTCATGATATTGTTTTGCTTTGCATTTGTCTATATTCAGTTGATGTGTTATGCATGATAGAATGTTTGCATTAATGACAGTATACTACTAATATGCATGTGATGGGTAAGTAGCTCATGGTGCTATACAACTCTCCATTGCTACTTATCTAGAATGAAACCTCTTTGCTGACATATTGGATTAGTACACAATCTCAATGATGTCATGGTAGAGATGGAAGGCATCTAGAAAGTTTCTGTGAGATAAGCTGTTTCGGACCCTTGCATAAGCTGCTTGGTTATATCATCAAAATATGACTTTATGATAGTCTTAAATTCTTCCTTATCATACATAACTTCTACTCCTAGTTTATCCCTAAACACCACTAAATCAGAATTGACTTCTTCACCTTCTTCTCTTCCACTGACAATGTCTTCAGTTTCAGTCTCTAATGGAGGGAGATAATCATCAGGAAACATAAATATAGAACTTCAATAGGTTCCAAGACCATGCTTTGAGAACTGCAACACAAAAACCAAAAGCAAAAAGGCAAAAAAATTTGATTTTGATAAAATATTTTTTATAAAAGCTTCGATGATAAATTACAAGTAAATCTCGAATATATATTCTTTTTTTTCGGGTTGTGAGGTGACTTCATGAAAGGTCACATCTCTTAGTTTTGTTTCATAAATAATTTACATTATATTAGTTATTAGTTATTATTATTATTATTTATTTTTATTATAAATTATTTTATCTATAACATTGCCCTCTTCTTTTAAGATGCTTTGTCCTCAAAGCAGGGCAATGATGGATGTTGCCGAATGAACTTCTCGGTCTCCCATGAAGCATCTTCTTCTCGACAATTCTTCTACTTAATAAGGTATTCATTGATGATGTGAGGGCGTAATCTTCTTTGTCTGATGTTGATGATGGCTTCTGGTTCTAATACAAGTTTCCCTTCTTCATCCAAGGTAGGAACTGTCGTCTGGGAAGTTTGTTTTCGACCCAACTGTTGTTTGAGATTTGAAACATGAAAAACATTGTGAATTCGACACTTGTCTGGTAACTTAAATTCATATGCTATTGGGCTAATCTTTCAGATAATTTGGTATGGTCCATAAAACTTGGGAGCTAATTTATTTTTTCCTTGTTGCTTAAGTGACAATTGCTTGTATGGTTGAAGTCTTACAAATACCCAATTTGCTACTTCAAACTCTCTTTTGTTCTATGTTGATATGCTTGTTGTTTCATACGATTTTGTGCCATAGTTAAATTATCCTTGAGTACTTGCATTACTGTCTAATTTTCCTCAAGTTGGTTTTTTACTGCTCGTACTTTTGCATCACCTTGAACGAATTCCTTCCATTTGGGCGGTGCATAACCATATAGTACTTGAAAAGGTGTAATTTTGGCTAATGTATGGTAGGTGGAGTTATACTACCATTCTGCAAGATGTAACCACTGTAACCATCTGTTCTGCTTGTTTGTGACGAAACTACGAAGGTAGGATTCCACACATATGTTAACAACTTCAATTTGTCCGTCTGTTTGAGGATGGTAGGCTGAGCTCATATTAAGAGAGATCCCAGTTTGTTTGTAGGCATCTCGGTCACTAACGATGATTTTTGGAAATCCATGTAATTTGTAAATATTTTTACAAAATACTTTAGCAATTTGTTTAGCGGAGTCAGTATTCTTAATACCCATAAAATGTGCATATTTTGTTCATCGATCCTCTACTACGAAGATTTTGTCCTTGCCTTTCGATAAAGGCAACCCTTCGACATTTTTGCATAAAATTGATGCTCTTCCAAGATGGTTAGTACTTGATCTAAATGTCGAACATGCTTTCTCCATGTTTTGCTATATACGAGGATATCATCAAAAATACTAATATGAACTTTTGTAAAAATGGCTGGAACAGTTCGTTCATTGCGGCTTGGAAGGTGGCTGGAGCATTAGTTAGCCCGAAGGGCATTACCTTGAACTCATAATCGCCCTCATGAGTACGAAAAGCGGTTTTGGCTATGTCTTCTAATCTAACCATGATTTGGTAATATCCTAATCTCAGGTCTAATTTCGAGAGTACTTGGCTCCATGAAGTTCATCCATCATCTCAACGAACGGAATAGAGAATTTATTCTTAATTGTGACCTTGTTGAGTCCTCTATAATCTATGCACAACTTGAAGGAACCATCCTTATTTCGAACTAGCACTACTGGAGCGGCATAAGGGCTTTTGCTCTTTGAAATGACCCCACATTTTAACAAATCTTGGGTCAACCTCTCAATCTCTGTTTTATGATGATGGGGATATCTGTATGGTCTGATATTTAAAGGCTTTGCTCCTACCTATAGCTCAATTAAGTGCTCAGTCTTCCTGTTTGGTGGGAGCTCCATCAGAAGCTCTTGGAACACCTTGTGATGTTTTTGGATTAGGTCTTGTATCTCTGGAGGGTTGTAGTGATCTCTTTCACATGTTAGCAACTCCATCTCTTGACATTGAATTACGTAAGCAAGCGCTCCTTTTCGAATTAGCATTTCCATTTGATGTGATGTAATGAATTGAGTTTGGGGTGGTTGGAAACCGTACAACTTGTACTCTTTTCCTAGCCAATTGAACTGGATGAATTGCTCTTGATGGTTTTGGTGTAAGTACCCAATGTATTCCCAACACATTGGATTCCCAACACAACGTCCACTCCTCCGAAAGGTACGACAAAGAAGTCGGATTCTAGATTATACTCTAGCATTTGTAATTTAACCTTGTGACATTTTCACATATTTTCAATCTTCTTGACATCTCCTACCATAACCTTCATGTTAGGCATTGGAAAAACAAATAAGTTGAATATTTTAGCGAGATTAACATTAATAAAGTTATGTGTATTGTCGGTATCTATGAGAATTGAAACATTGTTGTTTTTGATATGCCCTTTTAGCTTCAGTGTTTGTGGTTGGGATATCCCTGTAATGGCGGCTAATGAGATTTTTGGTGTATCATGTTCTAGTTCTAAGTGGTAGTCATGTTGGGTTCCTATAACTTCCTCACTTGGCTCTTCATATTCTGAGATTTTTTCCTCTTCTTCGGCTTCACAAGCATATAGTTTTTGGGGGTTGCCCCTTTGCAAACATATGTGGTTAGGATCCCATTTTTCTCCCCAATATTTGCACCTTCCTTCCCTCATCCTCTGGGCTTCTAAACTGGGTTTTGCCCCTTCCCTTAGATGCGGTGGTGTATACCTTGAAGTTCTTGTACTCGCCGATTGGGGAAGGATTCCTCTTGGAGTAGTTTTTGTCGAAGTTACCTTGAGTGGATCGTTTAAACTTGTTCTCGATGATCTTGGCCTTACGTCTTTCCTTCTATATAGTAGAAGCGTTATGTAATTCTAACTCTTCCCGAATGTGCGGTTTTAGTCCATGTATGCATATTTGCAGACGTTGGTCATCGGTTAGTTCTGGAACTCGAGTTTCCAAAGCTTCCCATTCACATGTGTACTCATCTACACTGCCTTTTTGCTACAACCTGGTGATCTTGGAAAAGAAGTATTTCCAATTAAAGGAACATACTCGAGTTGTCGTCTTCCACCACATGTACCAATTTTACGCATTTCCTTCTAACTGCATGGTGGCGTACTTAATCTTTTCGCTGTCGTAGGGTATGTTATGGATATCAAAGTATTCCTCAGCTTTATTGATCCATGCAATGCATTGCTTCTCATCACCATTAAGTTTGGGTAACTCTAGTTTTACCCTTATTTGGTATCCATGTGCTTAGGGAATTGATATTGACGAAATGTTAAATAGGGGAACTTTGTGTGGTGGTGTCGTGTCAGGTTGGTTCGGTGATTTAGGCATATTTGGAGGAGGTGTATTGAAAGTGTCTAGGTTATAGCTAGGTGGGGGAATTGAGGTGTGTGATGGTAGTCTGGCCAAGATAGTGTTGAGAGTTTCTTGCGGCTTCTTTTGCTTTGCCTGCAATGTACTGATGCCTTGCTCTAGTCCTGCCTTGAGTCATGTTAGTTCATTATTGTTTTTGTCGATGTCTGCCTTGAGTTCTGCATATCTTTTGTTGACTTTTCGTCTAATTGGTCCAATCTGGCATTGATATCTCCCATTCTGGCAACTGTTGGGATTTTCTCCGTAGTGAACCTTGATTTATTTTTATTGGTTGTTTGAAGCCAACCCACCATGATTTTTTTAATAATATATATATATATATATATATATATATATATATATTTATTATTATAATATAATAATAATAATTTTTTTTTATATGTTATAATAATAATAATATTATTATTATTATATACTTTTTTAACAATATATTTTTTGTTTTGTTTTGGGTGTAGGTGAACGTGGTCATGGAGAATAGGACTGGAGGTGGGTGGCGGTGGTGCGTGGAGCAGCGATGAAAGATGCAGAGGGAACCAGATGGGGAACGACGTGGGGACTGCGGGGAGGCAACACGGGAGGATGGAGCATTGGGGGAGGAGCGAGAGCATGCAGATGGAGATCGTGCGGGTGGCGCATAGGGCTGTGGGGAGAGACGAAAGTTGCAGGGGGAAGGGGTAGCGGCCGCGTGGAGCTGCGGCGGGAGGAAGATGACAGGGGTATGGACGCAAATGTGGGTGTTGGACTAGTGAAGAGGGAACGTTGGAGAGAGAACGCGGGGGTGAAGGACGGTCGCAGATGGAAAACAGACACACAAGAAGGGGACACAAAAGGATAGGGATGCGGAAGGATGCGTTTTGCAGGAGCCGGGTGGTGCTACTGCGACGCTTTGACTGTGGACGACGACTGGTGTGGGCGTCAGAAGCTTGGATACCATTGCAACACAAAAACTAGAAGCGAAAAGACCAATTATGATATAAAGCTCTTTCAAAATGGAAGCCAAATTCATGAAAACTAGTGATTTAATGGCATGCGAATACAAGCTTTTTACATATGAATTTCTTGGTTTTCGAGTTATGGAGCATATGGGCATAAAAGTACAGAGCCATACATCATATACCCCAACTTTGGCATCAAATGGACGCAACAAAGAGTAAGCACCACTCCAACAAGTGCACCATCAACATGAGAGTGTGGGGGAATGGAGAAAAAGGAATGTGAGAATAGGGAGATAAATGAGCACTCGAACTGTATGGACTTCAACCTACAACTAAAACACCTTCATTCAGCTCCAATGTGAGGTCTGAATGGCCTCTCCGTCAACCAACTTGGAATGGAATCTAAGTCCCTCGAAATTGGTTCACAAGCAGGGAGAGTGAACATTCATCGTGCAATGGACACGCAAAATCTATCCAAAATATCAAAGGCCAATTAACAAATGATGAAAATCCCTTCTCCTTCCTCATGACATCCTTTTATTAACTTCATGAGGCCTCCTAAGGTCGAATTTCCCTCCATGGGCTTCCTCCAACTCATCTTAGTGGTTTAATAACTCGTATGACACTTATCTTCTCCTTCATGCTCCGATTCTTTCCCCAATTCGAATGGCTGCCTCTAACTCCCAATTGCGCCCTCTTGGTGGCTATTTTTAGCCCTATGATGTCAGATTTGTAATAGGTCTGCAATTAGGTGTGATTTTGTTATATTTGTCACAGAATCTTTCATCATTAGTTGTCATAGAGTGCATGGAATCTCCTTCCATGTGGCACACATTGTCTTCTTTGTCTCTTCCTCTTCCATGGGAGTTACTATCCTCTCCTAATTTGAATTCCTTGGCTCTTGATAGGCTATGTGACCCCACATCACCCTCCAAGAACATTACATTCCTCATGGGTTCGAATTTGGATGAAGGTCATGCCAAGTGTGTGGGGGAATCTAGTCACCCAAAGACTCCACAAGCTTCCAATTGTCTCCATGAACCAATTTTCACCTTATTTTCTTAACATTTATTATTTATGACCCATTTTAATGTGAATACGGTAAACCAAGGTCCTTTTGGGTCCTATATCTCCCTTATTACAAAATTTATGTCTCCACCTCAACCAAGGGAACTAGTAGGTTGGTGAAACATTATTTGCAAGTAGTCTTGTTTGGATGGGGACATGACAGTCCTCCCCACGCAAGATTGCTTGTCCTCAAGCAATTCCAAGTTTGGATGCTGCAAAATTTGTTCATCTTCCCGAGTGGCATCCTCACTTGGTAACTCCTTCCATTGCACCAAGTAATCTCTTATGGTATTGCTCCTTAATTTTCTTTAGCTACCATTTGAGTAGTGGCACTCATGTGCTCCAATTTTGTGTTTCCAAAAGTAAAGATATGTGGATTTTGCATATTGATATCTCTGGTGACATCACCATTAAAAACCAAAAGATTAATTAATTTTATCAAAACAAAATTTGCACAAATAGTCTTTACCTTCATATTTTGGAAACCTTTTTTGAACTTTCAACCATTTTTTTTTGTTGCTCACTGTATAATTCTTTGAAGTTGCAACTAAGTTGCCAAACTTTGAGTTTTCAAGATTCCAAGAAAGTTTCAAAGATGAACCACCATGCTTGCTGTTGCACTACTCTGATTACAATCACCTTCTCAAGTGGTGGCTCAATCCCCATACTTCTTTCTACCCCAAAAATTGAAACTAATGAGACCAAAAACAAATAGGAGTGCTTATATTTGCTTGTATTGAAACCAAAAACAAATGATCCTAGGGTCCCATTGCTTGTATTGCACTCCAACAAATAGAAGTACTCTGCAACCCATACCATTAGGCAAGAGAATTCCTGGATCCCACTGCCTTGCATGCATCCTTCCAAACATTAGGATCAACAAGAAGAGAACATCATCAAGAGGGATGGAAAAATCATAATACATTGGTGGACGTTTATCACTCCATTGCAAAACAAAATTTTTGTGCAACTCTCGCAAAAAGAATGCAGCTCTAGAATGTAAAGACAAATAAAATTGAGTTTCTTCAACAAGGCATGAAGGTGTACATCATTAGGACTCATTTTCAAATTACATAAGAAGGCATCTCAAAGAACCATGGATGCCCATGCAACTGCTTACAAAAGAAAAATGGTGTGTTCATGAGGTCTCTGCAAATGCAAGGAAGAGTTTCAATCTTGTGGGTGTTCAACTCCAACATGTGTCTACTCACTCGGTCAATGGATGAACAAACACTCCAAATGAAAAGTCCGAAAGGAAAGCTTGAGGCTTCCGCAAGTTCACAACTCCAATGGCTCAACTCTCTGCCATTGGTTCCACTCAAATGGTTCAAGTGGATGAGGGAAGCATCAAAGGATGCAAGTGAATTCCTTTGCTGCATATGGAAGGGAGTTGGTGCTTTAATCAATTCATCACAAACAAATGTGGGAGCCTCCTGCTCCTCGGGTGGCACCAACAAAAGGAAACCTTTCACCCAATTTTCATCCCTAATTGTTGTGGATGAAAAAGAACTAGGGAGTGAAGAATTGTGAACCAACCTTACCTCTTTGCAACTCTTACCCATCAAACTTTTGAATGCATCTTCTCCATCATTGGCTTGTCCAACTGTTGTGAGATCATGTGCTTCCTCCAAGGCTCCACAACTCTCACCAAGAGGCAACTCATAATCCCTCTGAACAAGAACAAGTGTTTGGTTTCCTTCTTGTTTGATTGTAGCCTCTTCAAGCAACTACATATCAACATGTACCTCATGTTCCACCATCACATGAGGTTCCTCCTTTGTGCAAATGCTTTCAAGTTTCAACCATTGGATGAGTGTTTGATATGTAGGGGGTGTAAAAGATCCTTGCAACTTCTCTTGAAGTTGCTCAATTTGCACCATAGATTTTTGGAGTGCATTTTGGGTGCACTCCAACTCATTTTAGAGCTTTTCATTATCTTCTACATTCTTCAAGGATAGTCCATGATACAAGCCAACAAGCTCAATTAAATAATCTCTATCAAAAAGTAAATTCAAAAGATTACCTTTGATGTTGGATATTGCCTTCTGAATTTTCTCGACGTCCTCCATGGAATATTTCTCCTCCATACTCCAACAAATTTTCGAGACCAAAGCATGTGTGCCATGGAGAGTCTTTAGGGCCTCTTGAATCTTCTTTTCATCCATCCTCAATGATCCTTGAAGAAAAAGAGGATCTTGTTGAGGTACCTCCGCTTCTTCTTTCTTCTTGATTTGATCAACTTCTTGAAGCTCAAGTGGTGATGGGGAAGTTGATCTTGGTTCTTCATTATCTGCTACAAGGTCTTCATCTTCATGCTCATGAGAACTTTGGCTTGCATCAACATCTTCAAAAGTGTTCTCTATGTCACCAACATAGAGGTGTAAGCACCCATCAATAGGTACTCTTTCATAGTTCAACCATCCATCAACAGATGCTCTTTGGTCCATGTCCATGGTATAATGTGTCTCAGAATGATATTCAATAGTTTCAAGGGACTCTTCTTCATTCTCATGTGATGTTTCCTCATCTTTTTCAGAGTCACACAGAGTAGGGAACTTGTTAGGCCTGGCATTTCTAGATATGCAACTCATTTCCTCACATTGCAATCTCTCATTTCTCAAAGACAAAACTAGGAACAAATGGTTTCAAGTGATGAGCGGAGTTGAAGTAAATGGGCTTGCAGAACAAATGGAAAAGACACCAAGAAGAAAATCTTGGAAAGGTCATTTTGGAAAAAAGCAGCAGAGGTTTTGAAAATTACCGAGCCACTTGTTAAGGTGTTGCGCTTGGTGGATGGGGAAATATTGGCCATGGGATACTTTTATGAGGCTATGGATCAGGCAAATGAGCAAATAAGGGCAACATACAAGGATAGGGTGGTCAAGTATGAGCCTATCTGGGATATCATCAATAGGAGATGGAACACTCAACTCCATCGCCCTATACATGCATCTGGATATTTCCTAAACCCAAGGTATCATTATAGAGCTCGGTTTGGAGAAGATCAGACTAGGGAGGTCAAAGATGGATTGTATGAATTCCTTGGGCGCGTGGTCCCGAATGAGATGGAGTAGTTGGAGATACACCAACAACTTATTGCTTTCACTAGAGCCACATGTACCTTTGGAAAACCTGTGGCTAAGGTTGCAAGAGATGTGGACCAACCAGGGAAACAATTGCATTGTTTGATTAAATTTAGTTGTTTAATTTTTAAAATTTAATAACTTCATTATTTAGTTAAATTCATAATCTAATTCGTTGATTTAACTGCCTTTGCACTTGCAGCAAGTTGGTAGGAGTCATTTGGTGGGAAAGGCATTCAATTGCAAAAGTTTGCAATTCGAATCCTTAGTCAACCATGCAGTTCTTCTGGGTGTGAGCACAATTGGTTTGTCTTTGAGCGGATTCACATGAAGAAGAGAAACCGTTTAGAGCAAAACCGATTAAATGATCTAGTCTGCGTGTAGTACAGCGTTCGCTTAAGCTGCAACCAATTGATGAACAAAAGACCTGATACAGATCCTATTGTGTTGGATGATATTGATCCAACCTCAGATTGTTTAGTGGAGACTCAAGAGCCCGAGGTTGATCCGGATTTTGATATTGAGCTGGATGCGACCGGTAATGTTAGTATGGAAGCAAATCCACTATTACCAGTACCATCATCAGTTTATGTTGATGCAGGTGTAGAATCTAGATCCATAATTTTTTTTCTATCATTGAATATTATACGAGTGTTTCAATATGACTATAGTAATAATTTGATATAACTATTGATATAAAATTATTTCATTCTAGGTATGGCAGGCACTAGTTGAGAGGGACAGATGCGTGGACCTGTAGAGCCTGATCCATGTCCACTTCGTGCTTTTACACATTCAACTAGTACTTTAGCTAGTGTTGCTCCTACTGCAGCAATTGTAGATGACCTTGAGGGGTTTGAGCCCGAGCCAGATGCCATTGCTTTTGTCATTGCTAGTCCGTGTTTTAGTTCTATAAGTAGTGATGAATTTGATGATTGGTCGTGTTGATCAATGATGTAGTGGCATACTAGTATCGTAGCATTTTGTTTTTTGGATTTCGTCACTCTACATCATACATGCCATTTAGGCCTCTTTGATTATGTATTTTGATTTTGTTCCAATCTTCCGTATATGTATTATGTATTGCTGCTTGCAACCTTACACACTGGCACAGTACTCTTCGTGCAATTTTGATATGTTCACCCTTATATGGTATGTACATGATCATACCTTGGATATTTTGTCTCGAATGCTTTGGAATGATGGATTATAATCTTTAAAATATCTTTTTTTTTAAAATTTAAATATTTTGTGTTTTTTAGTAAACCGAGTCATTAAAATCAAATCGGCCGAGTCATTGCCAAGTCATTTTCGAGTCCAAGTTGACCCTCGATCGATTCCAAGTCCGATTCCAAGTTTTAAAACATTGGTTCCCACCCTTGTTCATCCGAATACCCTTCAGCTTCTCCCTTGGTACCATTTTCCGGTTTTCGTTCGAACTTTGGTACAAGTTTGTTAATGCTGTCCACATCTGATGAGCATGGTCTTTCCCTGTGACATGTGAGATCACATGATCCTTCACAGCATCAAGTATGTTCCTTTTGGCTTTTATGTGTTTCTTGTCAAACATAGCCTTATCTACAACAATCGTAGGATCTGTATCTGGATGTACCTGTGTACTGTTAACTATCTCCCATAGTTCATTTTCTTGCAGAATCAGTACAATTCTAGCCTTCCATGGGCTGAAATTTACTACCCCATCCAACCTATCTTCAATTCTAATCCCAGTGACCATAACCGCAATCAGTCCAAGAACCTATAAACTCAACAACAAGCCTATTCTCCCTTCTTTGCCAAGTCTGAAATTTCACTCTGAAACTTATTTCTGCCCTTTATATCAACTCTGATACCATGAAAATTTTAGCATTCCCAACTCGGTTTCAAGTTTTGTTTTTTCATATGAAGTTTAATGCCTAAACCCATAGCTACAGAATCACCTTATATAAAATTAGGACAGCCACACATAAATTTTAACACGTATTTTTGACCAAACTTGGTCTAGGATAAAACTCTGAAGGGAAAACCTGTTTGGAGAGAGATTTTTATTTCTTCAGAGACAAATTATACAAAAACACAGCTGTACTTATCTCAACAGTTTTCTTCTCGAAAACTGTGCCAAACAGTCACCATACGGCCTGCTGAAATATTCAGACTTTCATCTGGAAATTTTTGCCCTCTCACACGTGTGGCCTCAAAAACAGTGCAAACTCAACATTAAATTCTGTCGGTCTTTTACCTCGAATTCTGTGCCAACCAGCAACATTAAATGCACCCAAACAGCATTGGAAACCATGCCCACACAGCTGTACAATTCCACACGTGCGACCTCGATTTCTGTGCCATCATTTACAGCATTAAAATGAGATATTTATCTCGATGTCTGTGCATTACTCTCCTCGATATGTGTGCTGTACTTCATTGCTGCTAGCTTTGGAATTCGTGCCATTTCCAGAACATTGGGAATCATGCCAGTTTTTCTCTCTCACAAAGGAGTCGACTTCTCTCAGACTCTTCTTTTTCTTTTCTTCCTCTTGCTCTCCAAATCACTTGGGTAACAATGAATTAGAAACAATGCCTTTTCCCTAGTTTTGTTATTGGCAACTAACTCTTTTGAATCCAATGGCCATTGGCTAGGTTTAAATCTTAACTTGATGAGATCTAGGGCCCTCATTAAATGCTCAATTTTTCTCATTAAATGAATTTAATTCACTTCACTTAAATAATTAATGAGACATTTAAATATTTACCCACCTTTTAAATTCTCATTAAGTCAATTTAATGTTATAACCACAAACCTCCTTTGTAAAGTGACTTTATAAATATAAAGTACATCTCACTTAATAAAGTGACTAGGGACCTCATTTATTATTGTTCTCCCTTAGGCATCATTAGGTGAGCAACACTTGCCTTGGTACTTTTGCAACACTACTTTTGAGAAATCCTCCTTAGCTGGATCGGATATCTTAGAGCATTACCTCATATGGAGACCAGAAGAGTTAAGGAATTATGGTCCACCCTCAAAGATTCTGTATTTGCAAAGATAGCTATAAAAAAACCTAAAACTTGAGATTGACGGAATCTTTGGTCTAACATTTAGAAATCCAACAACACAGGGTCTGCTTCGAGGGTCACCATCCCAACAACTGACAAATCATTGCATGACATTTCATATTATATATATGTTCTACCCCGATTGAGGTGATTTCTAATTGTGGTTTCTTCTCTGCTTTTTCCAGACACTCCTTAGGGCTTTAAGGTCTAAACTTTGGCTTGCCTCTAGACTGACATATAGCTGCTGGAGAAGGGACACTTAGGAAAGTAACTTCTTCTCTATACAAGAGATGAGAAGTGGTGCTTCTCCCCTTGTTTGGGATGTCATCGCCACCCCTCTTTGCAGAATTCTGAGTACTGCCAAACTATTCAAAACCCTAAGCTAAGTCATATGGCCTCCTATAAATTAATGCATGGCCTTATTGTAAACATAGATTTGATGATATTTAGTTTTTTAGTGGTAAATTTGATTAGTTTTGTAGAACATTTGTTTATATTACAATGCTATATTACACCAAATCATCAGTCTCCCGATGGGGCACTACCCTTGATCTGGTTAATATCCTTCATTGCTTGTAGCTTTCAATTTCATTCATTTAACAGACATGTTATTACTTATTAGGCCTGAAGTGTAATTGTATGCTTCCTAAATGTGAACATTCTTTTATAAATCTGTAGCTAATATGGAAAATTTGATGATTAACACATATATTTCTTGAAACTCCAAGCTATATATATATTTTTTGTAAGTTCAGGAGCTAATCTATTGAAATAAAGTAATAGTACAGTAAAAAATACAATTCAGAGGATCAGTTCTGCATGTAGAAAGTAGCGAAAAAGGAAAAACAGCCAGCCCCTGAGGGGAATTCAGACTTATACAAACTAAGGGATTCTCCCTGTGAGAGGGAAAACAGATCATAGTAGCATATAAATTACAGAGTTTGAAAATATAAAGCTGAAAAAACACTACTATAATGAGCAGGGGAATCTGAACCCCCAGAAGCTCAATAAAAAGAGAGAGTGCATAAACCCTAAAACCTGGGCTATGGCTTTGAAGGTGGCTCTTCCTCAATTGGAGTCCCAAAGTCGAATCCAATTTGAGAGCTTGGTTGGCTTTTCGCAGTGGAGACATATGGATTGGCAGAAGCTTGACCGTCGTGATTGCCCCGACTCTCGTCATCGCTACTGGTAGCTTCGTCATTGCTGGTCTCCTCCTCACTGCTAGAGGGGTTTCCCTTGACAGGAAGATCTGTTTTCCTGTAGTTTGCCGCAATGTTGAGGGCGGTTTTACCATGCTTTGTGCTGGCCATATTCCTCTGAGGAGGGGGACACGGTTGCTCGATGTCCATGGGAGCAGCCGAGGGGTTTACGGAGGGAGCGACTGAAGGAATCACTGAAGGAGCCGGAGGATTAAGCTGGGGGGTAGTAGGACGAAGGAGAAGTGGACTAGAAGGTTTTTTACGACCCAGTAGTTGCACCTGCGCTCAATGGTCCAATTTGCTGCTGAGTGAGAGCTTGTAAGTTCGTCTTCCCAGTTGTCAAATAGTAGACGAAGAGAGCCAGGGATTTCCAAATCATAGCCTTCAGAGCTGGCTTGGGCGGTGAAGCTTGTAGCTCGCTGGTTAGAATTGCCACGGCCTGCACGACCACGTCTGGGTGTAGCACGCTGTTTGTGCGCCATGGTTCGTTCAATTCGCAATGCGAGGTAGTGCAACACCTGTGAGACGACGAAAGAACTGAGAGCGGGAGGCTGAGCTCTGTGGCGTTTTCCTGTCGCCTCCGGAATTGCAAGGTGACCAATCTCCATAGGAATGAACAGAGGCGAGCAGATGGAGGGTGAAATGAAGAATAGGCAGCCCTTAACGAGGAGCATGCAACACACTTCCATAGGAGCTATTAAGATGGCAATGATTTTGCAGACGTAGGTGGGGTAGAGGATGACGGTAGGAGGGTCGCGTCCCATGAAGAACTTGGAGCTCATGCTGTGCAAAGTGGAGGCCATCCTGTGCCTATTAATAGCAGGCGGGATTATGTCAAGGGAGTGACGTCGGGGGACAGCTGTGTGCCCCGAGGGTCACTCCTTGTTGTCCTTTTGATAGAGTCACCCACATCCGGGGACATCTTTCTCAGCAATTTGAATGCACTCGTACTTAAAATTGGAGTTGGGAATCTCTTCAAGGGAGTAATGCTGTAGATAGGAGGTTGAAGAAACTCCCCAATTGGCTAGTTTATCAACGAGAGAGTTGGCTTCTCGTCGAACGTGCTGAAAGGTAATGGTTGCAGGTTGAGAGAAGAGAAGAGCTAGTTGTTGTAGATCGTAATCCAGTCTCTAGTTGGGAGAAACCTTGGTGCAGCTAGAACCATGTTGTAACTTGATGGCCATGTTCAAGATGAGCTCCGAGTCCCCCTCCACGATGAGTGGAAAAAGAACTTGGTTGAAGTCAATGCGAATTCCTTAGAGGAGACCTGTCAATTCGGATGCATTGTTTCTTTCAATCCCTAATTTGCCATAAAAAATTTGAAGAATCTGACAGGTAGTAGATCTGAATATCCCACCATAATTGGCTTTTCTAGGATTTCTTTTAGTGGCCCCATCAAAATTGAGTTTGGAGGAGCCATGGGGCGGGCTTTTGCAAAGTTGTGGAATGGAGGAATGTGGAGCTTGTGTCTTAGAAGTAATGGAACCATGAAGAGATAGAGTTAGCCAATTTTCTAAGATGGTTTTTTCTGTGGGGCTGGCCTGTAGGTCCTGTTCGTGCCACCTGTGTAGCATAATGGTTTCCTTGATGTGTTGTTGATAGGAGGCCTAGACTCTCTCCACGAGATTAACTCTGCCTTCGAAGATCCTGAGGTTATGTTCCTTCCAGATATTCCAGATGATGAAACTTGGGATTCGTTCCCAAATTTAGTTGAGTAGAGGATTTTGATAGGGATGGTTATGCCAATGCTTGATGGTTTTTGAAATGTTCCCCTAGCAGTGGTCAATTCTCTTGCAAATGAAGGCAATCCTGTCTCAGAGTTCACTAGAGAAGGAGCACTGATATAGAAGGTGATCCATAGTTTCCTCTTGTTCTTTACAGAGAATACATTGCGAGGGTCCGATGAAGCCTCGCTTGAGAAGATTGTCCCATGTAAGAAAGTGCTTATGTAACTTTGGGCCAAATTTTTGTCCCCCAAATTTTGGTCCAACAAAGTTCCGGTTGCTCATTGGGACGATTGATGGAAAGTTGGTGTGCTTCTTTTATGGAAAACATACCTTTGGGCTTGTATCCCCATCTGAGAATGTTAGGACCATGCATGATTTTGATGAGTCTTTGCGGAATGTCGTCCCATAATGCGTTGGAATAACCCTGTTGCTGGAGCGGGTGCCATTTATCATGGGCCAACCATTCTCGAAAATCTTGTTGTGTGTTTGGAGTCCAAAAGGTGTTGACTTTTTCGTGGTTTGGGAGTAGAAAGATATCATGATGGGGATGAAGATTGTGCACAGACTCTAGGAACAGGTATTGGTTCCAAGAGTCCGTCTAGAAATTGGCTAAGGAGCCATCATGAATCTCCCAAAAACTGTGCTGTTGGACAAGCGGACGTTGGGAGTTGGTTGCATTCCATATGAGAGAACCCTTTATGTCCTGTGAGTATCTGATAAGATTCTAAGTAGGCTAGTTGGCGGCATATTTTTTGTTCCAGATCTGGGCACAGGGGCTGCTATTTTTAGTGATCCAGTTCCACCAAATTTTGGCGCTTAGAATTTTGTTGTTCTGAGCTGGATCCCGAAGACCAAGTCCCCCATCAATCTTGGTGCGGCAAACAGTGCCCCATTTGACCAAGGACCAATTATGCGAGGCTTTGTCACCTTGCCAGTGAAAAGTGCATTGCAGAGCTTTGATGGATTTAACTACCCATTAGCACAAAGAAAAGATAGAGGGGCATAGCTTGCAGAACGAATTTAATGAGAACAAGCCGTCCGACTAAGTTTAGGGTACGTAGGGTCCACTGAGAAAGCCGGAGCTCAAGTTTGGCAAGAAGATCCCTCCAAGAAGAATGTTTGAGTGCAGAGTCTATAAGTGGAGCACCGAGGTACTTTGAGGGGAGATTAGCAGCCTTGAAGCCTAAGATTCTAGAGATGTTTCACTGGGCGAGTATGGGCGTGTTGAAGAAGAAAACTTCAGATTTTTCCAGGTTGAGAGCCATACCAAAGGCTTTGGAGAAGGTGGAGAGGATGTTACTGAGTGTTCTGGCTTCCTGGACAGAGGGATGACCCATTAGCAGGTTATCATTCACAGATTGCTTATGGGTGAGAGGAGTGTGATCATGAAGCGAGAGACCTTTGAGAGTACCAAGAGCATTAGCATGAATGAGAATTCGTCCCAAGCCCTCAGTCATGAGAATAAAAAGGAAGGGAGGGAGCGGATCTCCCTGTCGGATACCTCGAGAAGGATTGAAGGTTCTGGAAGGGACACCATTGATAAAAATTGAGAAGAAAGCAGTGGAGATGAGGCAGAGAACCCAACGTATCCAAGAATGGTCAAACCCAAAAGCTACAGTGGTCAGCCGTGACCAGGGAGGGTATATGAGAAGTTACCTGTTGTATAGCAGCATCCTGATCCTGATCATTTTCTGTGAGAAGATCTTCATAAAAAGATACAAGTTCAGCTTCGATCCAAGCTATATTTATATTATTCTGGAATGAGCTCTGGTATTGGTATAGGCCTTCATCCTAACCATACTGATGTTATTTTTTTTTGAAAAATACTTCTTATATTCACATAAACTTATTTACAATAAAAAAACTATCAATGGAAGGGTATATACAGTGCCTATCCTAACTACTTCCTGAACCTTATTAGAGCAGAAATAAAATTAGAACATACACATAGGATCCAACAGGGTGGAAGCTTTGGTCCTGGAAATACTGATTTTCGGCACACAGATGCACTGTATCTATAAGAACCGTTTGTTACTAGCTATTGAATTTAGTTACAGTTTTAAGACTTTTCCACATTGTCCATAGGGGTTTGTTTCATCTATGGATTGCAAATTTGTGAACTGTGAATGCTTCAGACTTATGTTATGAACTGAATCCAAGCCAGGCTGATAAACTTAAGTCCAATTAATTCAATCTGTAAGATGGGTTTAGCCAATCTGATCATGAAATTTGATTAGAATGGTCATTGCAGGCCTTAATGTGGGTGGAAACATGGTATAAGATTTTTCCCCATGCCTTCTCAGATGCACTGTAAAGATAATTGTGTCTATTTTCTTTTAGCATTCACAAGGAGTTCATTATGTTATAAATTGACAAAATTATTATCTGTAAACGCAAGGCATGTACCAATGAGTTGAAACCAGCTTGTCTAATTTACTTAAATTACTTCTTTATAGATTCTTCTTACTCTTCAACCCTGCTTGCATTTCCCATTTGAATTATTTCTAAGAACCAGAAAGAATGAGAACTGTAACCAGTTTTGGAGCAAAATCTTGGCATTTTCCTATTATTATCTTTTGGTGGACTAATTATGGCTCCAGTCTTGCATTTTTTAACATTTTGCCTTCCCTTCATTGCTATGTCAACTGTTCAACAAGAACTGGTCATCTAATTATTTGCAGCATGTTGATTCTAGAACTTTTGCAAGAAGATCATGTCTTTTTTAGTGTTCATATTTCTTGTTGAAACTACTTTGCGCTATATGTCATGACCTGGACTTCATTTTCTTGATTATCTGCTTTTATGTATTGTGTCTAACTGATTGTTGAACATTATGTCTTTACAGTGTATTGCCCGAAGATGACTGGTTTGTGGATGTTGCCCATGAAGCTATTCTTAAACTAACTGGTAGATCAAGAAGTTTTAATGGGGATCGAGAACCTAACAGTCCTACAGCATCTGTGTCAGCACAATCTATGTCTTCAGTGAGGTCACATGGAAGTTCATAATACCGTAGTGTTTTTTGTATTGGTACTTCGGAGTTCCAGGGAATGTCAGTATATTCACCCTTTTTCTAATCAGTATTGCAGCAATTAAGGGATATTGTTCCAGAAAATGTGCAATTTGGCATGGTCAATATTATCTATTCAAATTGGATATTTCAATATTGTTTTATAATTCGTATCATTTCGGAAGTGTTTGTAGAATTCACTTGAACTTGGACAGATTTTCTATGGTTCAGTATAAAGTGGAACATGAGTGCTTGTGTACCAGCAATCTGGGAAAAGGAGTCAATTTTTTCTCGAGCTAGTGTTTTGGAAGATCAACGGTTAAGGTGATGGCAAGTTTGCCTGGGGGAGATTTAATTTATGGGTATTTAGTGGTTGGATGGTTTGACAGTTACATGATTGGTAATAATCACATTTGTGCACAAAACAGGTACACATTCTTTACGTGTTTTTCTTACTTGTATGATATAATCCTTTGGAATTCAATTTTCTTTGCTGGCGTAGTTAGGTCTTTTGCAAATGTCTAGTAGTAGTTTATTAGATCTTTGCTCTTGTCCTGGGGCTATAATTTTAGAAATGGAGACGTGCTGGCTTGTAAATGACAGGATTTATTAGTCAAGGTAATTAAATCAGTGGAATCAGAGCAAGTTGCCTTTTTCTTTTCTTGAGTTGGTTGTTGAATCATATTTCGTCTTGGCATCTATGTCTTCTTCCAGTTTCTCTTCTTAATTGAATGACCCTGCTGTCTAACTTTTGATTGAATTTAATGACTCATAATCTCATGCTGGTAAACTGCCCTTTATAACCTCCATGAATGTGGCGAGCTAATTTGAAGAAGGATATCTATGCTTTAAATTCCATTCGATATATTCCAGAGGGATACGAAAACCAGTGGTCTTCCATGCTGCTAGCCTAGTGGTTGGAGAGGCATTACACTGCCCTTAAGTACTCCATTGATATATAACCAATGGATGTTCTGTTATTTATTTGAAGAAAACTATTCTTTTATGTATTAGATTTGAATAAGATTTTAGGCAAGAGATTAACTATTTGTGTTCTATCATAATGCGGATGTATATATTGATTACTGTCCAATATGTTAAAGCATAGTTTTGGGTCGACATACTTCCCATCTAAGTGACGTGTTTTGGGTCTGAGTGGAGTTCGGCAACGATTAGATTGCATTCAAATTGAATTTCCCGAAGAGGTTCACCATTAGGTTCATCTACATACTTTTTTTAATATAAATATAACAGTGCTGTAAAAGACAAACTAATAGGCAAAACTAGTATACAATGCTAATGAAGAAATGCTGGTTTAGATCTTCCTTGTACTCAGATACTTTTTAGGATCAGATCTTATCACTGTAGGGACAAGTCACCAAAGGAACAGATGACATACCTTGAGAGAGTAAATTAGAGTGCTGTAGGTTAAGGTTAGACACAGAGTAGCAATCAAGTTATCCCAGTCACTAAGTGTGAAGACCCCAGTAGGATAGCAGTAGTGATAATCAGCCTCAAACACAGTTAGGCATTCTTAAAAGATCACAGCTCCCTCTAGCATACTTAACACCAACACTGGCCTGTCATCTAGAGCTTAACACAGCCATGGTTCAGCCAAGGAAGGGCTGCAAACAATTCGCGGCCCAGCAACGGAAGGTCAAACTAGTCACGGCCCAGCTTAGAGAGGTCAGCACAATCCACGTCTAGGCTGAGGGAGGTCTAAACAGTCCATGATCAGCTTGGTGAGGTCATCACAGTCCATGGCCCAGCTAGGAGAGGGCATACACAATCATGACCCAGCTAAGAGAGGGTAAATACAGTCACGGCCCAGTCAAAGGACCAGCATACAGTCACGGTTCAGTCCATAAGGAGATAGAAGCAGCAAGAACCCAAAACGTCCACTCAAAGCAGCAGTGACTCTAGGTGTCAAGCACATACCAGCAAGGATAAGATCTGAACTTTTCTCATGTCAAGATGCACACAATAGAAATGGAGAAGTGAACTTAATTTATAATCTTGACAAGATTTCTAGAAGGGTCACTTAGAAATTCCTAGGTTTTAGGATAGTTACCAAAATAAAAACATAAAATAAAGTTAGGGTACCAAAGGTCAAATGGTCATACAAGACAAAAACAATAAAAACAATAAGGTTAAGTCATCATAGTAAAGGTGGTCAAGGTACCACAAACAATAAGGGCGCTAGGAACAAAAGGAAGACATAAGACCATAAGTCAACTAGAAGGGTCATAACAAGGTAATGAGGGGCCCTTACCCACAAGACCAAGGTGTACCATCAAGGTGGGGAAACAACCCTTTTACCCATAGGACCAATAAGACCAAGGAATTTAATCTTTTCTCTCTCAAGGTATGTTGTCATGTGTGTTCCATACATTTTTATCATCATTTTATAAGGGAGATCCAAATTGGATGATGTGATCCTCTGGTTCTCTATACTGCTCCTAAGGGTTAAGTGCTAGTGACATCATCAAGGGGTGGCCAATCCCTTGAGAAACAACCTAGCAATAACCGTTTAGGAGAAGAGGACATCACACATCATCATCTTGGTCAACTGACCAAGATCCACCTGGTTAACTGACCAGGCATGTACCTACAGGAACTGCTTGGTCCCAGACCAAGAATCTACCCAGTCCCAGACTAGGAAGTCTCTGCGTCAACTTGCAGGATTTGCTTGGTCCCAGACCATGATATCCTAGAGGCATATAAGGGCCCTAACCACATGCTAGGGACTTTGCCATGGCATCAACCTGCTTGGTCCCATACCAAGAACTCGAGAAGACTACTGGGGCCCTAGGGTATGTTCTAGGGACATACTCTGTCTGGTTCACTGACCAACGACCCTAGTTAATTGACTAGGGTACCATCCTCCCTGAGAATGGGTCTCGTAGCTGCACTATCTTTAACAGTTAGAATCTGCTCACCTAATTTCATAAATACATTAACATAAGTCTCATTTATGACGTATGACTTATTTTCACTTTATGACATTACTATTTTAGTACTTAACATTAATTACTCAAATAAAATAAATATTACAATATCTAATACCCTCTCTAAATATTTTGTTGATTTTTCGTCAACTTTAACATCTCTCGAAAATTTTCATAATTATCCTTGTTGAGTGCTTTGATGAAGATGTTTGCACTTGATCTTGGAGCCTGCAATAAATCATATCTATTTCTTTGTTCTACACTTGTTCTCTGATATAGTGATACTGAATTTCCATGTTTTTTGTTTTGGAATGATAAAATGGAATCTTCATCTCTTGATGGCACTTTGGTTTTCACTGTGTAAAATTGTTGGCCGCATTTTTGAAAGCTTCAAACCACACAAAATTGTACATAACCACACTGCTTCACATGTTGGTCCAATTGCTGCTGAGTACTTTGCTTATGTTGTTGAAGGACCTACTAAAGTTTGCTTTTTACTTGTCCATGAAACCTCTCCATATCAAGTGTAAAAATATAACCTATTGTAGATTTCCTTTCATCTGTATCACGGTTCACCTGCCCAGTCTGCATGTGAAAAACCTTTCAACATGAAGTTATCATTCTTCTCTAGTACAATACCAAATTACAAGGTACCTTTTATATACCTAAGTATGTTTAAAAACCTTGAGAGCATTCTAACTGCAAAAGTTATGTCTAGTCTAGTTTGGTAAGGTAAATCATGCTTCTAGAAGTTGATGATAAAGCAATTCAATAACCTCATCAGATTTATCATTTTTGAAAGCAATTCAATAAGGTAAATCATGCTTTTAGAAAATGCTTGTTTTTATCGATTGACAGAAGAATACACACACACACACACACACACACACACACACACACATATATATATATTGAATAATGAATAATTGATAGAATGATGATTACAATGTGTTGTGATGGTGTACTTATAGAACATGATTTGTTCCCCGAGTTCACCACCTACACATCTTGGCGGCTTAACAAATCAAAGTTTCTCTTTCACTTCCTTGAGTATGCTTGTAAGAAAATGCTTGTTTTTATCGATTGACAGAAGAATACACACACACACACACACACACACACACACACACACATATATATATATTGAATAATGAATAATTGATAGAATGATGATTACAATGTGTTGTGATGGTGTACTTATAGAACATGATTTGTTCCCCGAGTTCACCACCTACACATCTTGGCGGCTTAACAAATCAAAGTTTCTCTTTCACTTCCTTGAGTATGCTTGTAAGAAAATGCTTGTTTTTATCGATTGACAGAAGAATACACACACACACACACACACACACACACACACACACACACATATATATATATTGAATAATGAATAATTGATAGAATGATGATTACAATGAATGTTGTGACGATGTACTTATATGCATTGACTAGTAGTCACGAGATAAGCAGTGCATGTGTCAACATACATTGATGATAATATTTATTACTATAATTATATTATTATATACTGATATTTATATGTATGTTTGTTAGAATGCACCATCTCATTTCATTGCTCAATTTTACCGTTCGTGATGGTCTTTGCTATTCATGACAATCAAGAGATAAAGCATAATATATATGTTTCTTATGTTCTCGTTTCTTAGTGTTGTCTCATACTTTGACTTTCTATAATATCCTAGGGCAGCCCTTGGTCCAAGTCATTTCTCCTCCTTTCAACTTATTCTCATCTCAAGATATCAGGGAGGTGGTTAGAGTGATGTACACCAACAAAGCAACAAATGAGGATGGTTTCCAATCTAAGTTCTTCAAACCCTGTCTTCACTTTCTTAATAATCACATTGTCTGTCTTTTCAATCATGTTGTTAGCATAGGTTTTCCACATACTTTGTCCCACCACAGTATTCACCCTCTCCACTAATTAGGTCCTAGTTTTGATACTAACAACTACAAGAGGATTATGGTTGGTCACACTTTGTACTCTATTATCGTCCATTTGAAGCTATATGAGGAGCTTGAGTGGAGACACCTTCGAGATTGAGGACAAGCTGGGTTCCAATCCATGCATTAGACCATTGATGACATCTTTACACTTAGAACTATCATTGAGGAGTTGCTAAACCCTAATGCTTGCACTACTTGAGGGCTAAGATGTAGCGAGATTCCATCAGGTTGGTTCCACTATAGATTAATCCAAACATACACATTGTTCCATGTTCCTTCCAGAACTAGCAAGATTTCATCAGGTTGGTTCCATTGTAGATTAATCTATCAAGATATCAGGGAGGTGGTTAGAGTGATGTACGCCAACAAAGCAACAAATGAGGATGGTTTCCAATCTAAGTTCTTGAAACCTTGTCTTCACTTTTTTAATAATCACATTGCTTGTCTTTTCAATCATGTTGTTAGCATAGGTTTTCCACATACTTGGTCCCATCACACTATTCACCCGATCCACTAATTAGGTCCTAGTTTTGATGCTAACAACTACAAGAGGATTATGGTTGGTCACACTCTGTACTCTATTATCGTCCATTTGAATCTATATGAGGAGCTTGAGTGGAGACACCTTCGAGATAGAGGACAAGCTGGGTTCCAATCCATGCACTAGACCATTGACCACATCTTTACACTTAGAACTATCATTGAGGAGTTGCTAAACCCTAATGTTTGCACTACTTGAGGGTTAAGATGTAGCGAGATTCCATCAGGTTGGTTCCACTATAGATTAATCCAAACATACACATTGTTCCATGTTTCTTCCAAAACTAGCAAGATTTCATTAGGTTGGTTCCACTGTAGATTAATCTAGACATACACATTGTTACATGTTCCTTCCAGAACTAGCAGAGTTTGAGACTGCTATTTTTAGTAGTTTTCCTTCTTCGAGGAGCCCAAGATCTAGGATCCCACATGGCAATGATATTCATACATTCATGCTCCTTGTAAAAACGCAAGGCCAGTGAGATTGTTCTTTGCTTTTTTATCTTTTTACAAGAAGATAGACTAATGCTCTTTCACCTCATGATCCCTCTTTCCTATATTTCTTTTCCTTTTTTTCTTTCTTTCGAGGAAGATTGGTTTTTTTGGGCACGCCTATAAGTAGGAGTTTCTATGTATGGCAAAGAGTGATGACTCAAGAGCAGTCTTTGAGTGAGTGGATGGTTATCCAAGTGTGACACATGGCAACTTGTTGGAAGGTTTCCATTTGGATGAGGTTATAAAATTTTCTTATGCCAAAACCCTAAAATTGCTTTCCAAAACCCTAATTCGAATTGCTAAGTCTTAATAGTCATTCTTACGAAGGTTGACTTATTTTCTTGAAATTCTATTGGTTCTTGAATTCCAAGTCATCAATGCCTCTTTGTTTTTTGAGGCCCATTTTAGACCCTGTTGCCGCCTAATACACACTTTATGATGCGGGAAAGTCTCCAACCCGCTTTGTGTGTCCTTGGGGGCAAGTTAGAGTTGGGGACCACTGTCACCACAGTCCACAACTCCTCCGTTTAGGCAAGATCCCAACAGAGCCAAGGGGGGTAGTTCCTACAGGAAAATGTTCCTAAGATTATTAACTATTAGTCAAAGGGATCTTTTATTAAGATTACAAAATTACAAGATCAGTGCCTAGATTAAATGGAGTCAAAAGATTACAAGTTACAAACTTACAAAAGAATTAAAAATGATTATCCACAGTTGCCTAAGTTAAGCAAGATCTACAAATTACTAAACAATATGATTACTTAATCAAATGAATTAAAGATGCCACCTCAAGAGTTTGCGAAACTGAAAGAAATACTTGCAACTGAAAAGTGAAAAGCTTGCAGTAAAAACCTTGAACAGCAAGGCAAAGATAAATAACAGTGACCTGTGTTTGTAGTACATTTTGCAATGTCTCTTGTAAATTTTAATGAATTTTATTAGAGTTGAAATCTTTGATTAAGTCTTCGAACTGGTGGTGTGACTACCCCAATCTAGTATTTCTCAAGTCAAAGAGGGAATGCTGTTGCGCTCAACAAAGTGGGAGCAAAGCCCACCCGTAGCTCACAGGTCAAACCCCAATGCCCCGGTGCTCAACAAGGAGGACGTAAAACGTCTAGAGACCCCCCACGGTCTACTACCCCAAGTCGCCTCCGAGGCACTGTTTTTAATCAACAGGAAAATTACTAGATGGATGCCTATTAAACTAAGACTTCTCTATCCCCTGTCGTATCTCGTGAGTACCCCGAAGGGTGATAACTGAGTAGAGGAGCAGGAAATAGTGAAGTTGTTGTTGGTTAATTTTAGAAGTAAATTTTAGTCTTGGTGATTAGCATGCAAGGTAAATTTTAAGCTATCAACAAGATCAACCAAGCGGTATCCCTTATGGGAGGTGCTGGTACTTGATCTTGGACTGAAAAAATAGAATGTGAAAGATTGTAGCAGAGAAAGAAAGTTGTTTTAACTAAGCTAAGCCTCCACTTCTCCTGCTTTTCATACCCAACTTGAAGTCCCTAAAGGGAGATGACAAGTGGATAGAGGATACGCAGGATAGATGGGTTGTATGATTACCCTTTTGACAGAAAATAAAACTTACTGAAACTTGAAGGAAACTGTAACTAGCTAAAGCAATGCCTAACCGCACAGCAATCTCTGTGACAGAGATGGTGGTCTGTCACAGAGATAGTGGGTAAACTGAAAATAAAACTAGAAAGGAAAATACAACAAGCTAAAGCAGTAAACTAACCTCACAACAATCTTTGTAACAGAGATGGTGGTCTGTCACAAAGATAGGTGGGTGAACAGAAAAAATAAAACTGAGTAAATTAACCTCACTTCAATCTCTGTGACAGAAATGGTGGTCTGTCACAAAGATAGGTGGGTAAACAGAAAAATAACTTTAAATAAAACTAACTCTGAGCAACTACTTATACAAATTTACAGCAGAGAAATACCCCAAAGAGAACTTCTCATTTGGGGTTTACGATGTAATAGAAGAGAGAGAAGAAGTATAGTTTAGGGCCTTTTTTGGACCAAACTTTTGTTGGTTTTTTCTGGGCAATTTAGGGCAGCATAACCCCCTCTTTCTGTGCACAAAACCTGCAAAAAAATCAGCAACTTACTTGCTGGAAATTACTGCAAAAAACTGAAACAGAAAGTTAGAACAATTTAGTGTACAACCCAGAAATTTTACAGAAAAATCTGAACTTTAAAAAAAATGGAAAAAACAAAAATTTTAGTGGCTGAAAATGAATGTTTTTAGTGTGAAAACAACATATAAACAGCAGATTTATAAGCCTATACTAATATATAATGGATGAGGGCCCTAAAACAAGGGTTATATTCACTATACAGTGAATAAAACCCAGTTTCAGGAAGGAAAAAGGAAAATGGCCGAATTGAAATTTGAAAAGACGAAACCCTTGGAGAGATATCCTTGCTTGGAAAACCTGCAAACAAATCTAGATCTGCAAAAATATGTAAGCCTAGTGATGAATGTCTAACAATCCCTGCAAAATACTTTGAAGAAAAATTGCTAAACCATTCACAAAAGAGGGTAAAAATACTTTTACCCGCTAATCTCTCCACAAAATACTTTGTGGAGAGCTAACTAGACTAATACAAATATGCAAAACTAAAAAAGATACAAGTTACCTCACAAAAAATAGATCATGAAGAATGTAGAATGTAGCACAATGTCCCTCCAAAGAATTTTTCTATTACAACCCAACTAGGGCAAGATTCAATACAAAGTAGCAAGAGAATATGAGAGGAGAATGGGGAAATAATCCGGCAGCATAACAATAGCATGAGAGATGTTGTCAAATGAGGGAGTGAGACCCTCATTATATAGTTGATGAAGACCCCAACCCCTTGAAGATCAACGACCAAGATTAGATCTAGATCTAGATTAGATCTTGTTAGTTTTTCAAGCATATATATATATTCGAGCAAAGTGTTTACTGTTCTTTTACTTTTCTTCCTCTTTAAACAAAACTTAGATCTTTAAACCAACAGATA